>PVJX010002959.1:0-106738 GCA_004027295.1 Dolichotis patagonum
TGCGTATGTTGAACCATCCCTGCATTCCTGGGATGAATCCTACTTGGTCATGGTGTATAATCTTCTTGATGATTTGCTGCATCCTGTTTGCCAATATTTTACTGAGAATTTTTGCATCTATGTTCATCAGGGAGATTGGCCTATAGTTCTCTTTTTTAGTTGAGTCTTTCTCTGGTTTTGGTACTAGAGTGATATTTGCATCCAGAAATGATTTAGGAAGAATTGCTTCCCTTTCAATTTCATTGAAGAGTTTCAGGAGTGTTGGAGTTAATTCTTCTTTATATTTCTTGTAGAATTCTGCAGTGAATCCATCTGGGCCTGGACTCTTCTTTGTAGGTAAGGACTTAATTACATTTTCAATTTCAGTAATAGAAATTGAGTTATACAGCAGTTTTACATCTTCCTGATCCAGCTTTGGTAGTTCATATGTATCTAGGAATTTGTCTATTTCTTCAGTGTTATCGAACCTATGAAAATAGAGTTTTTCAAAGTAGGTGTTGATGATCTTCTGTATTCCCACTGAGTCTGTAGTAATTTCACCTTTTTCATTTCTTATTGCATGAATTTGAGTTTTTTCTTTCCTTTTTTTAATAAGGTTGGCCAGGGGCTTATCAATTTTGTTTGTTCTTTCAAAGTACCAACTCTTTGATTCATTGATCCTTTGTACTGCTTTCTTAGTCTCTATTGCATTAATTTCTGCTCTAATCTTGATAATTTCCTCCCTTCTTTTGGCTTTGGGCTTGGCTTGCTCTTCATTTTCTAGATGTTTGAGTTGTAGCATCAGGTTGTTTATTTGTGTTTGTTCTGTCTTCCTGATGTAGGAACTCAATGCAATAAATTTTCCTCTGAGGACTGCTTTCATTGCATCCCACAAAATCCGGTAAGTTGTGTCTGTATTTTCATTCACTTGTAAATATTGTTTAATTTCTTCTTTAATTTCCTCTGTGACCCACTGATTGCTCAGGAGTGTATTATTCAGTTTCCATGTGTTTGTAGGTTTTTTGCAATTTCTTTTATCATTAATTTCTAGTTTCACAGCACTATGATCCGATGAGATGCATGGGATAATTTCAATTCTTTTGCATTTACTTAAATATATTCTGTGGGCTAGTATATGGTCTATTTTAGAGAATGTCCTATGTACTGCTGAGAAGAAGGTGTATTCTGATGTTGTTGGATGGAACACTCTGTATACATCTATCAAGTCCAATTGTTCACAGGTGTGATTCAGTTTTGTTATGTCTTTGTTGATTTTCTGCCTAGTTGATCTGTCCCTTTGGGTCAATGGTGTGTTAAAGTCTCCTGTTATAATTGTATTATTGCTTATTTGATTTTTCATGTCTGTTAGTATTTGCTTTATATAGCTGGGTGCTCTGGAATTTGGTGCATATATATTTAAGATCGTTATCTCTTCCTCTTGAAGTTTTCCCCTAACTAGTACGTAGTGACCTTCTTTATCTCTTTGTATCATTTTTGGTTTGAAATTCACATTGTCTGCAAACAGGATTGCCACTCCTGCTTTTTTTTGGTTTCCTGTTGCATGAAGTATTGTTTTCCATCCCTTGACTTTCAGTCTATGAGTGTCCTTTTGGGTTAGATGGGTTTCTTGTAGACTGCATATGGTTGGATGTTGTTTCTTGGTCCATTCTGCCAGTCTGTTTCTTTTGATTGGTGAGTTGAGGCCATTTACATTCATGGTTGCAACTGTTATATATTGGTGTATTGTTGACATGTTATCTTTTTGCTGTTGTGTCTTTAGCTTTTGATTCTGTTTAATTGTCTGCCTTGCTTGGTGGTTTTCTCCCGTGTGTATCTAGAATGTCTTTCAGTATTCTTTGTAGGGTTGGTTTGGTGTTCATGAAGTTCTTCAGCTGTTCTTTGTCATGGAAGTATCTTATTTCTCCATCCACTTTGAAGGACAGTTTTGCAGGGTATGTCAATCTCCCCAGTTGGAAGTGATTTTCCTTTGGGATCTGAAATACTTCACTCCATGCTCTTCTTGACTTCATTGTTTGTGTTGAGAAGTCTGCCGTGATTCTGATAGGTTTTCCTTTATAGGTGATCTCTCTTTTCTCTCTGACAGTTTTTAGTATTCTTTTCTTATGTTGGATTTCTGGGATGGTGATTATTATGTGTCTGGGTGTAGTTTTATTTTGGTTATGGCTGTTTTTAGTTCTATATGCTTCACTTATCCAGATGTCTGTTTCTCTTCTCACGTTTGGGTAGTTTTCAGCTATTATTTCTGTAAATACCCTCTTGGTATCATTTGGGCTGTCCCCTTCTTTTTCATTTATCCCTATTAATCTTATGTTATTTTTCTTTGCATCATCTTGCAGGTGTTGAATTGTTTTTTCCTGATTCTTTGTTATTTTTAAAAGATCTTGTCTTTCCTGCTCACTGGCTGCAATCTTATCTTTGAGGTCTGAAATTCTATCTTCACTTTCATTGAGGTGGTTTTTACAGCTTTTAATAGAATTTTTGATTTCCTGTATATCTCTTTGAATCTGCTTTATGCATTCTGTTTGTTTCTTATATTGTTCTTTGAGGGATTCTATCTGTTTGCTTTATTCCTCTAATTTTTTAGCTGTGTTTTCACTAGATGCATTCACTATTTCTTTCACTGTTTTTATCAATTCTTCTTCTACTTGGGCAAGTATTTCTGGTTTGAATTTCTCTATACCTTTCCCTATTTGCATATTTATTTCATTTGATATCATTTCAGACATTTCAGGTGTATGGATTCTTTTTTCTTCTATGTACGCAGCTTCTAAGCTTTCTTGGGGACGGCTAAGGCTTTGAGCCTGCCTTTTGTTCTTTCCTTTTGTCATTTTTCTATATTTCCTTACTTTGAGTGGTGTTCCAAAGCTTTCTCTGCATGTGTGGTGAATTACCTGTTACACCCTCAGTTCCTGGAGGAGCAGTGGCTCCCCCACAGGCTCTTGGCTTCCTCACAGGGTCCTAACTCCCCTCTGTGGGCTCCTGGCTCCCTATGTTGTAAGGCAAATGCTGGGTGTGGTCACCCCAAAGCCTGTGGAATCTCAGGCAGGCCAGGCCACTGTGCTTTGTCCCACGCAGGTCTCCAGGAGCTTCCCTGCGAGTGAAGGGCCTACAGGTCCCAAAGAGTCAGGCCAGAATGTTGAATTCTGAAAAGTTCCTGGTCCCAAACAGACCTGGCCAAGATGCCAGTCTCCACAATATTCCCAATCCAAACAGCCCGGGCCACTCTGCGGGTCCAAGAGTTTCGGGTCCCAAAGAGACAGGCCGAGATGCTGCTTTCTGGGAGACTTCCTGGGGGTGAATGGCGGGGCTACGGGCCCAAACAGACCCAGCCCAGATGCCTATCTCCAGGCAGTTCCCTGCAGATGCAGGGCGTGCTTACCAGTCCCAAAGAGTCACGCTGAGATGCAGGTCTGCGCAGACTTTTGATCCAAACAGCCCAGGCCACTCTATGGGTCCGAGAGTTTCGGTTCCCAAAGAGACAGCCTGAGATGCTGCTTTCTGGGAGACTTCCTGGGGGTGAAGGGTGGGGCTATGGGCCCAAACAGACCTGGCCCAGATGCTGGTCTCCAGGCAGTTCCCTGTGGATGAAGGCCGGGCCCACCAGCCCCAAACAGTTGCGCCGAGATGCAGGTCTGTGCAGACTTTCGATCCAAACAGCCCAGGCCACTCTGCGTGTCCGAGAGGCTTGGGTCCCAAAGAGACAGGCCGAGATGC
Organism: Dolichotis patagonum; assembly: GCA_004027295.1. NCBI lineage: Eukaryota > Metazoa > Chordata > Mammalia > Rodentia > Caviidae > Dolichotis > Dolichotis patagonum. The sequence continues at coordinate 3,715 of PVJX010002959.1, forward strand.
TGCTTTCTGGGAGACTTCCTCAATTGTACATTTCTTATGACAGTTTTCTGAAAGGTGGCAGTACATTTCTTGAAAGTCAAATTAAAGTGCTTTCTCTAGTGTGTACCAAGGGGAAGTTTAATTTAGTGACCTGTTCTAACAGTTTTGGGAGTTCATCAAAACATAAAATAAACATGCTCATCATCTCTTATCATCATGGAAATGTGAGTTGAAAATCACAATGAGATGTAATCTCTTACCTGTTAGAATAGCTCTTACAAAACAAAGAAAGACATAGTTCCTGAGGGTTTGAAGGAAAGGAAATGGTTATGCATTGCTTATGGGCACATAAATCAATACAATCCAAATAAAAAAACAATACAGGGCTTCCTCAGAATTGCTATATAATCCAGTAATTTCAGTCTATGGATGTAATCAAAGGAATGGAAATCACTATGCTTAGGAGATCTAAACTTTTCTGTTCATTCCAGTTTATTCGCAAAATCTAAGATATGGAAGAAACCTGCGTGTCCATCACTGTGTGAATGGATAAAGAACACATAGGCTATACACACACTGGAATGCTGACCAACCCAAAAATGAGAGAAATTGTGTCATTTGTGACAACATGGATAAATCTATGAAAAATAAGTCAAGACCAGACAAACAAATACTGCATGATCGCATTGGTGGAATCAACAAAATCAACCTGTAGAGTCGACTGCTGATTACCAGAGGCTGGGATCAGGAAGTGGTAGATATTGACCAAAGAATACAAAATTTTAGTCAGGAGGAAAGAGCTTTGATGATCAATAGCATGTAACTGTATCAATAATACTACATTTTATATTTCAAAATTGTTACAAGATTAGATTTTAACTGATTTACTACAAACAATAGCAAATATCTGAGGCAAAGGTTTATTAATTAACTGAGTTAATAATTCTGCAACATAAACTACACCAAAACATTACATCATGTCTTGTATCTAAATATAATTATTATTTTTCAATTAAAAGTAAGATTTAAAAAATGCAAAATATCAAAAAGTGGCTTCCAGAGTGGCAATGTAAGGATCTAGGTAGGCTTTTCCCCAGGGAATGACGAGGATAGTGAAAACTCCACTAAGCATGCAAAATCTTTAGAAATTACTCTGAGGAAATTCAGTAAATGGAGAAAAGATTATTTTTTAAAATCTACAATATGTCACAAGGAAACTAGAAACCTGTGGCAGTTGTTCCCTGACCCGATTCCCACCCCACTTCAAATCCAAATGATGGAAACTCAATTTGTGGCAGATAAGGCCAGAAACAGATAGCTCCTTCACTTCACCCCACCTCTGTTCCAGATTGATCCCAGTTTCTCTGTGGGAGAGACATCCCGCCTGCATTTAATGCCCCTCTCCACGCTGCACAGTCTCTGTTCTGGGCAAAGCATTTAGGTGGTGTGAGACTCCATTCCTACATGCAGCCTCATTTCACAGGGCAGCAGCTCTACCCAAACACAACAGGCCAAGAATAAGAGGCCCCAGCCATTCTCACTCCTCACTCTTGGCAGAGGTTGTACCCTAGAAAAAGCAAACTGAGAACAGAGGACTCCACTCTGCCTACTCATTAACCACAACTGTCATGGTGTCATTTCAAGAAAAGTGAGCAATGTTCCAGCCACCAGGTCCAGAGCAATGGAACAGTTTTTCCGAAGAAAGATGTCAAGTGTAAAAACAGAGAACCCCAGGGTCCTTTCCCCCAAGGACATTGATTTTCTTTGTAATAAGGAGTGGGAAAGTTTAATCCAAAGGATACAGTCAAAAACAATGGCAATTTTGGTGATACACATTTGAGAGAAGGCTGGTAGCTCTATGAAAGCCTAAACTGTGGAACAGCTTGCAGTTTAATGGAGAGAAACAGGAAAAGAAACAGTTAAGAGTCCTCTTGGGACCATAACAGGCCTCAAACACTAGCCTCAAAGACTATAGCTGCCAAGTGGCCCAAATTTAATGAGATCAAACTGTAGAGAAATATATGCCCTAAGGCATTGTTAAAAATAATAGAGCATTCAGTGAGCACTCCTAGAGGCTATCAGTTGGCTATGATGGCAAAGTTAGACAATTTAAAGAAAGATTAGGAATAAAGAAAGCTTCCTAAAATCCTTAGCATCTTATGGTGACTGTTAAAATGCTCTAGTCAGTGTCCAATAAAGAATAGCATGAGGAGACTGTGCACTGCTAGGGAAATAGACTCCATTAAAATAGTTCAACCAAGTCATTAAATATTAAACAAACAAACAATAAAAACAGCAAGTCTAGGTGTATGTGGGTGATCAGATTATGATTCAGAGTTGCTGTATTATCTGTCAGTGTTTAACAATAACAAGAATAACAAAATCCTACAAGAGATTAAAAAAATGGCAAGTGTGACTCATTTACAAGGGAAAAGAGCAGACAACAAAAAGTCCCTGCAAGAGGTTCCTGATGTTAGACTCAGTAAGAATTTTGAATCAATTTAGCATAAAAATAAGAAAATATGCTTTAAGAGGTAAAGAATTATATGTGATAATGGCATAATAACAATGTCATCAAGTAGAGAAATACAACAAAATAAAAATTTTTAAAAACAAAAAAGTAGAATTTCAGAAGTTAAGCATAAGAAACAAAATGAAAAGTTCACTAAAAGAGACCAATGTCAGATCCATACTATAAGAATAAAATATCAATTATTAGATATATTGGTAAAGAGTGTACAATCTGAAGACTGAAGAATTAAGAAAACTAAACTGTACCTCAGAATACTGTAGAACATAATTAAGTATACTATATAAATAAAAGGGAATACCTAGAAGAGGAAAGATTAAGAAAGATTAAAACTATTGAAAAAATAATGACTAAAAATTTCTCAAATTTAATGAAAATGTCTATGAGGCTTGACAAATTCCACGTAGGATAATTGCAAAGTACCCCACCTCTACTGACATTGCAAAGGAAATAGTAAAGATAGTATGTCAAAGAAAAAGAAAACTTGGAAGAGAAAAGAAAAAATAATTTGACACACACAGGTAAACAGCAGTAAGAATCACTGATAATTTACTAGTAGAAACTAAAGAAATCAGAAGGCAGTGGAATAACATATTCATAGTGCTGACCAAAAAAAAAAAGATGTTAACCAAAAGTTTTAAACAGAACCATTATTTTTCAGAAATACAATGAAATAAAGACATCTTCACATAAACAAAAACTGATTGAATTTGTGGTTAGAAATGCTAAAGGCAGCAGTGGACTGAGTGCCACTGAGCCCTGACTCATTATTCAGATACACAAAGGATGTCAGTAAAGGTAATTATGAAAGAAAGCATAATGGTATAAATTTTCTTCATTCTGTACTTTTATTGCTGGTTCTATAGCATATGAGAATATAAGGTATTTGAAAAAGCAATACAAAAAGGAGGGTGGGAGCAAAGGTGTATTGAAATTTTAAAAAAATGATGTTACACTGTGTTATCCAACTTTCTATTACTATAGCTAGTATCTTTAGATAATCACTTTATAAAGAGAAAAGGTTTATTTTGGCTTACAATCTGAAGGTTACAGTCTGTAACTGTTTGTTTCCATTGTTTTTGGACCTGTAGGGAGGCAATATATTATGTACTATCACAGTGAAGCAAAACTGCTCACCACATGGCTGGGTAGGGTCCCACTATCCCCTTTATAGGCACACTCTCCAATGACCTAGAGACTTTCCACTAGGCTCCACCTCTTAAAGCTTCCATTATTGCCATGGGCTGGTGACCATGGGCTGGTGACCAAGCCTTTTACACATTGTCTCTTGGAGAACATTCCAGACACAAATGATAGCAGATATGAATCCACATAAATAACAGTGGAGGACCAGGAAAAGTAAATATAAAGATCGATATTACTTGATAAGATGTGAATGTTTGCTAAGGCTCAAAATAAAAGTATATAACTTCAATAAAATTTTGGACATTGGATTTGGCCCTGTAAATAGAATGCTGATGAAGACTAAAACTCATCTTCTGTATACCTGAATAATGTTACTTAATAATTCAGCATATCTGTAAAATATGTACATTCAAAGAACATAGCAGATAACTATGTAGCAGGAGAGATGTTATATTTTTTCCCTCTGAGATAACCAAAAGATAATAGTTGCACTTTTATTTACTCAAATCAGCAATGAATAAAATGAATGAATTTTCTAGATCATGAATTTCTTTAATAAAGAAATGTGTTCTTTTTATGTTTATTCCAAAGGAACTCCTCAATGTGACAGTCCTTTCCATTTCTTATTTATAAAGACAAATGAGATGCTCTATGTTGTTCATGTGCTACCATTTGAATCACACAGATACTGGGCTAATTAATTTCACTCTTTAAACAATTTTACACCATATTCTTCATCTACAGTATCAAAGTGAAATTTTATGTAAACCTAGTATCACTACTATGAAAATGACTTGAACCTGAAAATACAAGAACATATAATAAAAAATAAGAATCTTTTTGATAGATTTTCATTTGCTATTGGTACTATGATTAGATAAGAAGTTGGTTTGATACAATCAGCACACCTAGGTGAATTTACTGAGATGGCTCAAGGCTGTGTCAAATGGTCCTTCACGTTGTGATGCTGTTTCATGTCAACCTTTCTTATGTTTATTCATTCACTATTCATTAAATATCTACAGTATGTGAAGTGATGTACTTAGGATGAGAAACATGATAAGTATGTAATGCCAGTTATATTTTTATTCCTGTGTTCTACCATTTTTTCATACCTATTTTGTACCATCCTCTGTACTAGTTTCTGAATACACAGTGCTAAAGATAACAGCAGTTCTTGCTTTAATAAAACTTGTAGTGTGGAAAGTTGGGAGGTAGGGTTAAAAGCAATAACAGAAAATAGAAAGTAAATTCTGTTGTTAGTGACATCATGGATGGACCTGGAGGCCATTTATTGCCTAGTGAAATAATCCAGGCATAGAAAGATATATGTTGAACAATCTCACTTTTATGTGGAATATAAAAATGTTGAATGTGTATAAACAGAATATTGGTTATGAGAAGCTGAGGAGTAGTGGTTTTGTGGAGATGTTGTTTCAAAGGACACAAAATTTCAATTAAGAAGGACAAGTTCAAAAGATCTGTTATACACCACAATGACTACAGTTAACACCAATATATTACATACTTGAAAATTCCTGAACAGATTTTATATGTTCTCAGCACAAAAAATATATGAGGTAATGCATGTGTTAGATAGTTTCATTTAGCCTTTGCACAACAAATACATGTTCCAAAACACCATATTGTCCACTATATACATATATAATGATATACATATATAATTATATATATAATTATATATATATATATAATTTTTACTTGTCAGTTAAAGTTGAGTAAAAGGTGCAAAGTTTAGAAAATAAATCAGTGTGGCTCAAAATCATTCTACAATAATAATTCATGTGATTGTTTCCATGTCTGCTCTTCTTTTTCCACTCTATTATTTGTAGACAGTATAGGGTTCTGTGTTGTGGGGTGCTGTGATGTCCCATAGGAAGTAAATGACATGACTTCTTGGATTTTACTCCAAATGTTTATGCTTACTGACAATCTTCAAAGTTAAGGGAAATAGACTGCCCTAAAATTATAGAAGAAATTCCCCAAACTGACAGAGGTGAAAAAAGATTTGAGCTCCCTAGACTCTATGGTGGTTAGGTGCAAGACTTGTAGGCATACTTGGATGGATTGTCACATTCCATCTAGATATATAATTAAACATTCCTCAGCCTTAAAAAGGAAGGAAATATTGCTACTTGTGCTATCATAGATGAACCTGGAAGATATTAAATGAAATAAGGCAAGCATAGATATATACTACATGATTTCATTTATATGTAAAATATAAAAAAGCATTCAAACCCACAGAGACAGATAGCAGAATGATGGTTGCCAGGGACTGGGATTGTGGTGAATATGATGATATTGATCTAAGAGTTTGAAGTTTTAGTTATTCAAGATGGATAAATTCTAGAGATCTAACTACAGTAGGGTAGCTCTAATTAACAGCACTGTATTATTTACATGAAATCTGACAAGAGAATAGTTTTGAAGTGATCTTATCACAGAAAACAATGAGGAGGAAGATATGGGGAAGAAGAATGAAGGATGAAGTGAGGTCATGGACAATAATTAGGTTAATTGTGGTAATTATTTCATAATGCCTACATATATCAAAATATCAATTTTTACCATAAATATATACAAATTTTATTTGTTAATTTTATTTTATTTTGATGAGAGATTAATTTGTTAAAGAATAGCCTGTACCTATCCATATGCAGAAGCCTAAAACTAGACTCATGCCTATCACCATGTACTAAACTAAAATCTAAATGAATCAAAGATCTAAATATTAAAACAGAAACACTAAATCTGCTGGAAGACAAAATAGGTAAAAACCTCAAAGATATAGGTGTAGGTAAAGAATTCATGAACAAGAATCAAACCACATGGGAAATACCTCCCAGAATCAATAACTGGGACCATATCTTATTGAAGAGTTTCTGCATGTCGAAAGAGATTTCCAACAGAGTGAAAAGAAAACCCAAAAACTGGGAAAAAGTCTTAGTGAACTGTCCCTCAGACAAAGGACTTATGTCTAGAACTTATAAAGAATTAAAAAAAATCAGACCCGTGAAATTCAAAGACCCAATCCAAAAATGGGCATCTGAAATGAATACACAGTTCTCAGATGAAGAAATACAAATGGCAAATAAATACATGAAAAAATGTTCATCACCTTTAGTCATGAGAGAAATGCAAATTAAAACCACACTGAGATTCCATCTCACTCCAGAAAGAATGGCCAGGATAGAAAAATCTACCAACAAGTGCTGGAGAGGCTGTGGGGAAAAAGGAACTCTTCTGCACTGTTGGTGGGAATGTAGACTAGTGCAACAACTGTGGATGTCAGTCTGGAGATTCCTCAAAAAGCTGGGTTTGGAAGTCCCATTTGACCCAGCTATTCCACTTCTAGGCATATTCCCATAAGAACTGAAAACATACCACAGTGATATATATGCACCCATGTTTATAGCAGCACAATTTTAATAGCCAGATCTTAGAAACAACCTAAGTGCCCATCAACTGAGGAATGGATAAAAAAGTTGTGGCATTTTTATACAATGGAGTACTACTCAGCTATAAAGAATGATCACATTGAGATATTTATAAATAAATGGACACAACTTGAGAACATACTCATAAGTGAAATAAACCAAACTCACATATGTAAATACTGTATAGTCTCCCTAGTACGACAGTTGGTAAGAGTACATAAGAGTTTATGGTAATCGTGATTTCCCATTTCATTGCGTTGAAGCCTTTCAATATTTTCATTCATCAGTTGGAATGGTTTTTTTCTGTTTATTTGACTTTACTATGTGTGATGGCATGAAAAGCTGTTTTGAAGAAAACAAAACATTATGGCAGCCATTGCTGATTTAATATTGTCTTCCTTAGAAGTCCTACCATGCTTCTACTCTGCTATTACCATCAGTTATATCATGTTGTTTCTTATTGGGATTTTAATATATGTTATAGTATAAACAAATCTTTTTATTGAAAATGAGATATTATAGTAGCCATTGATCATAGTTATTCGGTTCAGAATGCCCTATAATTCTTTCATTCTCTTGAATGGTTTTATACTATTGTATTATGTTTGATATTATTGTATTTGAAACTATGCTCAACTATAGTAGAGAAAGAGATATTGTCATAGCTACTGTTAATGTCTGGTTGTCTTATTGTAAAGTGTTGTGTTGCTTATGTTGTTCTGTTCTGATCTGCTGTGTTCTGTCCTCTTGTTTTATTCTGTTTAAAATAAAAATAAATAAAGCCAAATTCACTGCACTATCTCAAAAAAAGAATAGCCTGTACATTTACTTGTCTAACTTTTGTTAAACATCCACTATATGACAGACAATGTTGCAAGATAATTTTCTGAAAAGGTAGAGATACAGCAACCTATTAGTGAAAGTACATAAGAAAAGATGACTTAGGAGGTGGATTCCACATGTTCTTATTATAAGACCACATCCCTTTATCTTTAGAACTCAAATATTAATAGTCCCAAAGGAGAAGTGGACATAGCTCAGTGGTAGAACCCTTGTTTAGAGAGCAGAAAGCCCTAGATTGGATTCCTGGCACAGTCCAGGAAGCAAAGTAAAGGTGAGGAGAGGAGAAAAGAGAAAAGAGAGGAGAGAAGGGAGTAGAGAGGAGTGGAGAGGAGAGGTAAGAGGAGAAGAAGAATAAGAGAAAGAGGAAGAAGAAGAGAAAAAGAAAAAGAAGAAGAAAAAGGAAAAAAGAAGTAATGCTGCCAAATAGGACTGCCTGGGCTAGGTGATCCTTTGAGACCACTTTCTGCTGCAGGATCTATCAGGATGATAACCATCATTATTGGCCTCCGTTACTGGCTGGGCACTCCTCTGTGTACTTTATATGTGCAAACTCATCCAGTCCTTGTAACTTCAGAGAAAACATTACAGTTTTTCCAGAGTGAAGCTGAAGCATGGAAAAATGTATCCCCAGACACGCATGCCTTAACTTACGTGGCAGCCCACTCATTAGTGCTCAATTTCACCTTGATGCACAAATAATTAAAGACATTCCTCCATGCTCCAGCTAGAAAAAATATAATGCTTTTTCTAAGATTATAAAGATTTGATGAGTTCACACCTGTAAGGCTCTCTCCAAAGCTTGCCTGACAGGTTTCAACACCCAATGATAATTTTCCCTGTGAATTTTTAAAATCTTGTAACATTAACTCATCAAATGTCTTAAGAAGGTCCATCTCTGTCATGGTTTATGTCGGTGGCCCCCAGGCCTCATGTATTTGCATTGTGCATTTGTGATTGGTTCATTGTCTAGTGCTTGGATTGGTGGTGTCAGTGCTACACCCTCCTAAAGGGTGGAGCCAGGATGTGATGTAATGGCAGGAAGAAGGGGTGTCTCTTTCTCTTGCTGGTTTCCATCTTGCTGTTTGCAGCCACCATGAACTGCGGCCCTGCCATGCCACTCTGCCTTGGAGCCAACTGAGCATGTACTGAAACCTCCAAAACTGTAAGAAATAAACCTTTCCTTTCCCAACTTTGGGCATCAGGTATTTTGTCTCAGCAACAAGTAAAAAGTAACTAAGACAATCTCTAATTAGATTAAATATATAATTATTGAATTCTTCACTTATGAACCTAAAGAATAGTGGGTAATCAAGTGGTGTGTAAGCATTCATCCACACAACTGAATCAGTGCAAAGATCTTCAATTGTCCCTTCAAAACATGAGATGAATTATGAATGCAAAATCTTCTAGTAGGAAACAATAGTCATCTGATTTCTTTCATGGTGACAACTCCATTACAGAGTATCAGCAGGGAATTGAACATTTTAATTAATGATCTTATCATACAAACTACCTAGACTTTTGTTGAATTTTTTACATAGTGAATGTCCAACTTATCAAAAGTAAATACATTGTTTCCAAAACAATCACATATAAATTTGCCAAAAGTCATCCTGAGTCATTTTAGTATCTACTTTGGACCTATGAGGCTGTTGAACTTTATGCTTTTTAATAATATTTTTCATATAACAGTAAATCTGTCCATTCAAATTATTCTCCTCATGATGAATAGAGTTAAGAATGTAATCTAGATGAAAGGAGAGGGAGGGATAGGACATGCAAAAAGAATTAAGATGTGTTTTGTACAACTTTTCAATGCCTTATGATGAATATAGCCACTATGTACTGCAAACATGTACTGAAAAAAATGAAAATTTTACTAAATCATTTCATTGGAAATTATTTACAAACTCTAAGTCCTCTTTTCTGTCAATTCATATTACAATACAAATAAGTATGAAAGAAAAATATCATTTACAATTTAAAAACAAATTTTGTAAATATTTTTATGTATAACATATAACATATAAGATACATATATAATTTTTAAAATACTTAAGTACGTGTCTTAGTTACTTTTTATTAGTCGCTAAGACAAGATACCTGATGCCCAAAGTTGGGAAAGGAAAGGTTTATTTCTTACAGTTTTTGGAGGTTTCAGTCCATACTCAGTTGGCTCCAAGGCAGGGTGGCATGGCGGGGCCGCAGTTCATGGGGGTTGCAAACAGCAAAGCTGAAACGGGCAAGAGAAAGACACACCCCTTCTTCCTGCCATTACATCACATCCTGGCTCCACCCCCTGGGAGGGTGTAGCACTGACACCACCAATCCAAGCACTAGACAATGAACTAATCACAAATGCACAATGCAAATATGTGAGGCCTGGGGGCCACCAACATAAACCATGACAGTATGTATGCATTATAAAAAAAAATCAAATTTAAATATGAGCATATCTCTGTTCCTTGGGGTAAGCAAAAATGGTCATAGATAAGGTCGGTGATTTTGTTTAGTTGATACCAAAAGCCAAACTAGATTGATGTAAATCCTGGTAGAATAATAAGAAGGACTTTCCATCTTTTTAAACTTCACCTGAATCTGCAGAGCCCAGGAATAGGGAGGAACCATCTACTGTATATTTTAATCATTTAGCCTAATTGTTAAGGCCCCCAAAATTTGGAAAATACCAGTTGGGCTGTTTAAGAATACAGGTGAAGAAATCTGTAAGTTATCTCCTCCATTCTATCACAGATATTTCAGCTTCACACTGTTAAAATGCATGGTGTTGCTAGATGGAGGTATATAATGAGCTACAGCTTTGTAAAATCATAGAGTTACTATTTGGAAGGTAACTTTAAGGTCATTAAGCCCAACATTAAGTGAATTTTTAATGTTTCTTTAAGGTTAGCCTTACCCTCCAGTCATCAATCCCTTAGTCTGATGTATGTGCCAATCATACAAAGTTAACTTAATAAGAAAACAATATATTTAAAAAAGCAAAGTATTTCAATTATTCAATCTCCCAACCAGTCATTTTTTTATTTTTCTCACATATTTTTGGATTGACAAGTGACAACAATTCATTTATAATTTTCATGCTTATTTATTCCCTAAAGCACAGAAAAATTCAAGTTAAGGCTATAAAATTAATGTTCTTCAGTTATAATCATCAGGTGTTATCCAAGATACCATGTGCATAGAAAAAAATGAAATTTTTATGACAAAATTTAATAGGTTGCTGTTATGTGTATTTAAGTAGACAGTCCACATCAGTCTTCAAAATTGCTTTAGCAACCAAATGTTATTGTGATTATAGAGGAATTTTAGGGCAAAAGAATCCTGAATTATTTAGTCTATGATTGAATTATACAGTATATTTCATTGTATTTCAACAAAAAATGTCCTGTAATTCCAAGTCTGGGAGACATTAAGCAATTATGTATTGATTCCTTTTCCCCCCTCAAGTAATAAGTTCAGTTACTATGGTATTAATTTCCCAAAAGATTGTAATGTCTGTAAAAAGATTATTTCTATAGTATAAAATTCTATACTTTGAAAATGACACCAGATATTCTTGAGGTCTATCAGTCCACCTATGTCACTTCAGAAAGAAGTAGTAACAAGAATTGACTCCTATAGAAAAACCAGACCTCCAAAACAAAAATGGAACATAAGAAGTCTTAGAAATTGTTAATAAGAAGTTAACTTCTCTAAGTCCCACGTTTATTTTCTGAGCAGGTGTTATGGTTTGTGTCTAGATGTCATCCCAAAGCCTCATGCAATCATAGGTGGAGGTTTTTCAGAGATGGCTGAATCTAGTGTGTGACTGATTCATGGTTCAATAGTAGGATTAAGGGTGCTAGGATTAAAGGTAGGTGATTACTAAATCAATCCACTGATTGGTTTGGAACCAATCTTAATCCTGGTAGCATGGATACGATATAAGGGACACAAAGAAACTTGTCTCTTGTTGCTTTGCTACCTTCTGCCCATCATGAACCATTTTTCCTCTCTGATGCCCATCTTCCATGCCACCCTGCCTTGCAGCCAGCTAACTATGGACTGAAACCTCTACCAACTGTGACCCAAATAAACCTTTCAGCCTTTAAACTTGGGTGTCAGGTATTTTGTCTTGGCAACAAAAAAAGTAACTAAAAAAATAAGATAAAAACACCTCACTACTTTTAATTATTATCTATCACATTGATTACACATTTGTCCTTGATCATAAGAAAACATAAGATTTTAGTACTGAAGTACTCACATTGTCTATTCTCAGGTTAATGATAAAATTATAGGCTACCTGATATTAATGGTTCATTCAACAATTTTTATTAAGAGACTGGAATCTGGGAAATCAATGAACATAAGTTTCACTTATCTAGGAGGGAGCACACAGTGAACCAATAAATCAACATTTTCTCTGCTTGTTGTAAGTCTACAGAGAAAAATGAAGTGAGGTAAGGACATAGAAATGTGAGGGAAGCTGCAGAGCTTTAGGAAAGGCACCCCGAGAAATGTCTCCAGTCAGTGACACTGAGGGCAAACCTACGTGAAATGAGGGGCAAGCCATCAGATATAGGCCTGGTTTGCTCCTCTGATAGAATTTTCTTCACTTGAAGGCAGAAGCACAAATTAAATTTCTGTGGCCCCTTCCCCACATTCTCTTAGAGCCTTACACACAGTAGAGATTTGACAGATATTAGAAAAAAAGTTATTGCGATGATGTGTGGACAATGTAGCTAAAGGTATACCTTGATTTTGTATAATTGTCTTGCATATTTTATATGTTTTTGGTCCACTAGTCTAGTTTTACATCTGTAATATGATAATTAGATTGATAAATTCTTATGGATGACTAAATGACTCTGATGCTGAAAAAATACAAAGCAGAGGTTGAAGGAAGGGGAAAAAACAAAATTGAAATATGTTATGCATATAACAATTCCCTATGATGAATGTAACCATTATGTATGGCCAATATGCACTAATAAAAGTCAAAACAAAAAAACACTTAAAATATTTTCATTTCTTTAAAGTTCTTTCACTAGTATTATGTACAATCACTAATATCTCTCTTTAAAGCATGTATATATATAAAACTACTAACCTTATAAGACAGCAATACAAATCCTCTCAGACCACAATTATTTCCCAATTTTTCTACTTATCTCAATCAATATGAGAAATTTCATGGAACAATATAGAAAACCCATGCTGATAAATGACAAAGAAATTCATTTGATGTTGTCCTCAAAATCTAATATACAAAAGTCTGCTGTCTTCAATCATTTCTTTGATTTATCAACCCCAGAAGAGGGACAAATCGGTAGCTGTTATAGTAATGAATGTCTTATCGAAATTTGCAGATAACTACTGGAGACATGAGTTATATGCCAACCAGTGAGAGGCTTTGTCTGGCAAAACTAAGCTACCTTTTATTCATGCAGAAAACACTGATATATTTACAACATGCCAGACCCGGAGAATCTAATGCCAAACACAATCCCCCACCTCAAAGACTTTATTTGCTGGTGCATTTCAAATGAAAAATTGATTTGATTAAGGAGTTGATTAAGTAGAAGCAAGGCAACACTACTACCCAGCATTTCTTAGGGATGTACAACATTCAGGGTGGAAGAACCTGGTGAAAGGAGTTCCAGGCTTTAATATTCTGCTGTCCCAAAGAAAGAAAATTCCTTAGTTTAGAAATTCTGACATCATTTGATAGGGGACAAAAAGTGTTAGGAACTGAGAACTTTACTGAGCTGAAGATACTGGGCAAGGGTCACACACCAATGCACATGTACACAGACACACACATCTGCAGTTATAATACAGCTCCACCCACCATTATTGTTCCCATCTGGGAATCTGTCATCTGTTTCCACTGCTTAAATTTTTGATTATCTGCTTTTCTATGATGTGCTGGCATCCTCAATCATTGGTTTCCGGATGGACCATTATGAGACTTCTGTTCTCAAAAGAAGTCAATAAGCATATGAGTGTAGAAAAAAATAGCATATCATAACTTGATACATCCAAATCACAAATTTTCAGTGATGTTTATACTACTGGTTATACGACTGGTTTTGGGTAAGTCCTTCCTTTACAGTGGGAAAGAGAAAACCTATCATATTTGGGCTTGTTCTTTTACACTGGTCCTTTTTTCTTAGATCACCTCTAAAGGAGAACAGTTAGGGCTAAGGCTGCTCCTTTGTTCTTTTCAGAACCCCATTGATTTGAAGGAAGAGTATTTGATTGAATGTATTTTCCATCTAATTTGTCCTTTGTGCCTTCTGCTTGATTGTTTTGTTGAGGCAGCCAGCATTTTTTTAAAACGACTTCGTACCTTGACACTTCATAGGAACAGATGTGTCAAGTTGCTGTCTGATCTTTCCACAGTTACGTGTCTTTCCTGTCCAGTTCTGATGGGAAATCTGACATAAACTGTGATCATGCTGTAATTCTGACAAGGGAAATCTAACTGGAAAGACTATTGTCTCCACACAAATAACATAAAATTTCTCCTTCTTATCCATCCATAAAACAAATGGTCACGCCAAGTTGCAAAGTAGAGCCATGAAAAGAATGACAGGTAGTGCTCAGCCAAGACAATGGAAACATCCACATTTTCTGCACAGAATAGTGAATCACTGGGCACACTTACAGGTATTTCCTATTTAGCATATTATTTGTACTTTCTTAAAAAATTATGCTCTTTTATTGCTTTCTAATTAAATAATATAAAATGTGCACTATTCTTATACAAACAGAAAACTTAATGTCTAGGTATGTAACAAAAGAATTGTTGCTGGCTTATGATTTAGGATCTTAAATGAAAAATAAAATAAGGTAAAATAATAAAATTAGAGAATAGGTTGAATGGTATCCTGTTTTTGTTAATCCATCAGTTCTATAGTTTCACAATCTGCTCAATGATGTCTTTTACTCACAAGAGCCATTAAACGAGGCATATGGAAATTTCCTTTTTCTTTCATTTTTTATTGACATATAAAAGTCTTATATATTGTATAACATTCAAATCTGGATAAGTACTTGTATCTCCTCAAACAAGTATCTTTGTATGTTGTAAAAATATGCAAAATCCTTTCTTCTAATTTTTTTTATTTCTAATTTGTAAAATTCTGCATCTACTTCACAAGGATAGAAGAAACAAAAAAATGAATATTAAGCTGTTTATAAATTTGTGTGCCAATCAGGCTGTGATTCTTTTGCTCAATTCAGAGAGAAATTGTGAATTGGCAAAGTCAGTTGCCGACTGGCACCATCTGATGCCAGCTTGCGCTGGACTCCATAGGCTGCCTCTGCCAGTGTTGATTTCCACTGCTGCTCTTCACTGGCTTCTGGTGTCTGGAGCTCTTTGGTGTTCACAGCTCTGAAAGTTTCTTCGTCTTTCTCTGGAAATGATTGGTCTATCTACGGACATAAGAGAAAATTCCCAAGTAGATTTACAGGACTTTGGAATCCTCACTTTCCAAGAAATAAATCACAAGTGAGTTCACAGGAAGACCAGAGCCAGTTTTACTTGAACAGGATCTGGGCTACAGCTCAGAAAGGTCAGTACATAGGAGGAATGCTACACTAGGCTAACACTCAAGAAGTGGTTGGGAAGTGCCACGTATGTTGCAAACTCTAGGCCTGTTTTACTGAAAGTGAGGACTAAAAGCTTGCTGTGAGTATTGGATATGCAAATAAGAGACCCACATCTCTGCTTTCCTTATCTCAGTCACTCCAGGTTGCCCCTTTCTTTTCCTCAAAAATGCAACACAATATTCTAAGGTGGCAGGAGTGGGTGAGAGACACCTCACTGCCTGGCTGCACTCATACTGAAGTGGAAAATGGTAGTTTGATAGCTAGGGAGGACACTAAAGCAAAGTATTCCAGTCCATTAGGATGCAAAGAGAAGCCAAAGGCAGGAAGGGGGAAAAGCAAACAGCTGCTGGCCAAGCCATACTCTCTCCAACAAACTGGCCCAAAGAAAAAAAATGAATCAGTCTCTTGTCTGTCTCACTTGTAAAGCATCATAAACAGGCAAGTCACTTCCATACTTTTGGTTATTTTACAAAACTAATATAACCAACAACCTAATACTAATTCTTGCTAGTGTGGTGGCACACACCTGTGATCCCAGCATCAGCAGGCTGAGGTAGGAAGATTGCCATGAGTTTGAGGCCATCCTGGACTACACAGTGAGTTCAAGGCCAGCCTGAACTCCATAGTGAGACCCTGTCTCAAAAAGTATTAATTCTTATTTCTGATTTTAAAATGTTATGCATATATAATGTATGTATCACTTCCAGATAAGAAATCTTAGTATGTGAATATGGCATAAAGGGTATTATATATTTGGTTTAAGTTGGCAGAGTCTTGACACTTGATACCAAGCTAGTGTAGTAATATCAACACTAATAGACTATCCATGAAATTCTTTAATGCATGACTCTATAAAGTCAACAACTTAGCTTGCTTTGTAAAAGTTAGAATTGTAGACACTTAAAGTACACATTTGATAGAACTCCAGACAAATACAGCAAATTAGAAGCCACCCAAAGTGCTCTCCTGTTATTAACTACCTCTCTTTAGTGTTACTTGCTGAAAAATGGATGCAGCTAGGAGAAAGAAAGAAAAGGAGAGAGAAGAAAAAGAACAATTTACAAACCAAGTAGTGCACATTTGGTTAAGTGTTCAGAATGTTCAGAATGGACAAAAGGTGGGACTGGTTTGTATAAAGTTCTAAACCAGTTTCTCGGTGCAAATGAGGGTGCAAATATGCTTGCAATTACTTGTTGCATGCAAATAATGCTTGCTGGGTTTTGTGTAAACAGGAGTTGCAACCCTTCCCATTCCCGCTTGATTGACATTACTCATGATAGATACTCCGGTGTGCACCTCTAAGTGGTACTTTCCAGAGACTGTTTATCTTGGGATTTGGGAAGGAGAGTTCTCTCAAAAAGGCTTCAGACTTTCAATTTATGGTCCTTGCATGAACACAGAGCACTGTGTGACCTTCCCAATCAACAAGTGGCTATCAGATATTCCATTTTGAATTTTGGACCATTTAGCTAGTTGAGACAATTTCTGAAGATTAAACTTTTGTTAAGATTCACACGTCTTTTTGACCTAATGCTCTTTCTGTGTCCAACTTGCCATTGTCTTCCTGTCCTTTGCACTGAAATAATTGCATCCATATTTATATTCCTGTATCACCAAATAGAGAAATTTTTAACTTTTCCAGAACTGCTCAAAGTTCAGATCTTGAGGAGCAATGTAATTGTTAATTCTACTTTAAAGATTTCTTTCTCCAATACTGAAGAAAAGGGCACTTACTATTTATTCTGATTTTAAGAGTTGATTTGCTCTATAACAACATTATCTGAAACTTTCTCAATTTGTGAATACAGACATTCCTCATTTAAGACATACCTGCTAATGACTGTTCAGATTTATGACCTGCCACTCAGACTTAAAACTCTCCTTTTTTGCACAGTTCTGTATAACTTGTTTATAGAATCAATGTTTTTTTGTACCATAAACCTAGTTTACACAATATGTAAATTTTGATGATTGTACTGCACATCACAGTACTGTAATTTTATGTTTTGTTATATATTATAGTACTGCATATGAGAGTTATGCAAATAAAAGCAAAGTCATCATGTGGAGTTTCCTTTGACCATTTCTTTTTTCTGAATGTTATAATGTATATACTATATACAATTCCTCCTTTAGTAATCAATCATGTAAAAGCCCAGTAGACAGAACTCAGTTATAAAAGGAAGTATGTACTTTTTTAAGTATCATATAGCATGTTACACTATGATGCATGACTTCTTTTGGTATTTTGTTTTTACTCTCTTGCTTCTTACAGTGTGTATGCATGCATGTGTGTGCATGCATACCTGCAAAAGATCTCTCTTAAGACAAAAAAAATGCTGGAATGCTTCTAATTGCAGCAGCCTGAAACTGTATTATGTAAAGTATTATTAACTGTATTATATAATGTATTAGTAACTGTATTATGCTTTTGTCCTGTAGGTTATATGTGTTTGATTCTTAAGATATCTGAATTCTAATGTTTGCCAAAACATTATTAGTCAAGCCAAGTTTATAAAATTTATAATAATAATAGTTAACCCATCTAAACTATTAGAAGTCTGGGATTCAAAAATAAGAACCTAGAAAAACAGAATAAATACTTCTTTAATATTCGTGTAGTTTCATAGTGCCTTTTAAAAAAATAAATATTGGACAAAAAGCCAAAAATAAGTAAGGAAAACCTTCCTAGATTAATGCCTTTTTAAATTTTCATTTTATGAAATCTAACAATTGTCAATGCAATAGCTGTCTCTGTAATAAAGATCACATTAGTTTAATTTGAGTCAAATGAAAATTCTATATTTATTTTACAAAGAAATCAATTATTAATAGCTGTTTGATTTAGCTTTAGTTCAAAACAAGAGAATCACCACCTGTGCCTTGAAGTTTCTTTTTTCTATTCTAGGTTTTATTTTGTTTTGTTTCCATCTTGTTTTTTATTAAATTGCTTCTATTTATCTCCTATGCCTCTTTTTCCCTCTAAACATCATAAACTGACAAACACACTATATGTTATTCTTGCTCAAGACTGCAGAAAACCACATACTTTTTAAAGCTTCAAGAACTCTTCAGGATTAAAGCCCAGCAGAAAACTACTCTCTCTGGATTTGCATTTTACTATCTATTATTTATTATTGTTGCTTGCTCTCCCTGAACATTGTTCTTTATGTACTGCTGTGAGCTATAGATACAGTCCAAACTCATTATCATTTTCCCTTTTTCTCCCCAAACCTAAACCCAAGAGAAGACTCACTTTCCATTCTGCAGATGATGCTGGCATGACCAGCAGATTTATTACAGTGACACCCATTCCGTGTATCTAGCAGACCAAATATCTGACTTCTGACTTGGCTTGTCTAGTGCATGTCATTCACGAGAATTCACACATAAACCTCTGCTGCTTCTCATCTGCCGAGGATCTTTGTGTCCGAATGAGTTGCTTCCGAGACAAAATAATAAATGAAACAGCAAACAAATTGTTTTCTAGCTCTCTTGGCTCCTACTAATCTTTATTGTTCCAGGCACTTCCAATATATATCAACAGAATCAGATTCAGGACACTAAGCTCTCCTACATAATTTTAACTGTTAAAGGGCACTTTCTTTTTTTACTATTTCTAGGAGTAACTTGCTTCTCCTCCAAAAGGTCTTTATTTATTACTGAGGGAATAACAGAAAATTAATTGTCTCTTTTAAATCATGAAGTGTATGTTGTCCAGCAATATGAAAAATAAGAAAACAGAAATAAAGGTCACAGAGTAGAAGAAGCACACAAGAAAATCAATTCTATAACATAGAGTGGGTGTCATTTTAATCATTCTGGTTTACTCAACTACTAACCAAAAATCACTCAAAGTCTATCTTACTTTCCAAGTTTAACACTCTACCAAATAGAATTTTCAGAAGGGACTTGCTGCAATTTTCTCAGCTGAAATAAGCTGTGGTTTAATTTAGGAAAATCAGTCATGATAGATGCTGTTATCTGCCAAAAGTAAGATGTTACATTTAAAAGTAACATTTAGGGAAAGATTTAAAATCCTTAAAAGGCAGATTTATCAGCCTAGCTTCAAGTAATGAGTTCAGGAAATCATTATAAATAAAATCATTATCCATAATGGTAAAATACTTTGTCCTCAAAAATGTATATATCTGAATAGCACACATTATCTGAAATACAACCAGTCCAGTAAACATAAAGCCACAACCCAAATCTACTCAAGTATGTACATTTTAACAGGTGACTTCTATCAGCAGGTTATTTGTATTTACATGAAAGTTTAAAAAAAATTTCATATTATATTTAGATTCCATTTTTTTATTTTAAAGCAAATAAAACAAAAGAGGACAGAACAAAACAGATCAGTACAGAACAACATAAGCAACACAACACTTTACTATAAGACAACTGGACATTAACAGTAGTTATCAAAATATCTCTTTCTCTGCTATAATTGAGCATAGTTTCAAATACAATAATATCAAGCATACCAAAATAGTATAAAGCCATTCAAAAGAATGAAAGAATTACAGGGCATTCTGAACTGAATAACAGAGAATGATCAACAGCTACTATAATATCTCATTTTCAATAAAAAATTTGTTTATACTATCACATATATTAAAATCCCAATAAGACACAACATGATAGAACCGATGGTAATAGAAGAATAGAAGCATGGTAGGACTTCTAAGGAAGATGATATTAAATCAGCAATGGCTGCCATAATGTCATGACCAAACTCACATGTGTAAATACCGTATAGTCTCCCTAGTATGAGAATTAGTAAAAGTATATAAGAATTTATGGTAATCATGAGTCCCCATTACATAGCTTTGAAACATTTTAATCTTTTCATTCATCAGTTGGAATGGTTTCATTCTGGTTTTTTTTTTACTTTATTATATGTGATGCTATGAACAGCTGTTTTGAAGAAAACAAAATATATTCCATTCTTAAATTTGTTCTCATTGCACTTTCTAAGGAAATACTCTATTGTAATGAGAATTTTCAGCTCTAAGAGTGGAGATAAAGGGGTTGATGGTCTTGTTAATTACTGAGGTTTTTGGAACACCATTTTTTTTGTTTGTTTTGTTTTGACCAAAAGCTTTATAGTTCAGTGACATTTTGTAAAATCTAGAAGAGTATGAAGGTTAACTGATTGTGTCAACTTGAATAAGACATGCCCAACTAAATTGGATAAGCAAAGTTCTGGGTGTGCCCAGAGATTTATTGAAAACAGAAGACCCAGCCTGGGTGTGAGTGGAACCAACTAATAAGCTTGTAGCCTCAGTGGAGGAAAGAGAAACAAAGAGGGAAGGATACTTCTGCTTCTTCACAGACACTCCAACTTCACCTTCACTTCAGATGATGTCTCTTGATGTCCAGTGCCCTCTCCAGCCTTCCATCCAGGGCCTTCCGCCTCCTGATGCAGACTCACACAGGACACTGCAGTGACCTCCAAGCCTTCAACTGGATCCTTCACGTCTCCAGCACGCAGACAGCCCTTTTGCACTCTTCCACACGTGACACTGCAGGTGGCCTTTGTAAGCCAATCTTGTAAATTCGTATATATTTGGATTAAATCTGTTTCTCTAGTAAGTACTAACGTACCAAAAAGACAGCTAGTTCCCAGCCTAGGCACCTAGACCATGTTCAGAAACCAACGACATTCCTTCCTCTCAGTTCCAATAGAAGGTTTCAAACACAGTCTTATAGAAAAAATTACTATCTGGGTCATAAGCTAAGATAATCCTGATCAATGTGTCAAAATATAGTGAGAATATGACTCTTTGACAGTTAATTGCTTTTCCCTTTTCTATGAAGTCTCCTGAACACTAGACAAGTCCCTTCTACTTTCCCAGTGATGTTCCTCTTATCTGGCTGTATAACTTATCAACTCTTTAAAAAACATATTAGCTGCCTTTAGCATTCCGTATTGTAATTACTTGGCATTTTACTCCTAGTAGGTAGGTACAGTGAAGGCCAGGACTGCATCCTACCGTCACTGTGTCCACCTTGAGCACGAGCAAGACCCAACAGGGCTCAAACGTCCACTGATTGGATGAAGGAAGGCAGCGAATGGGAACACTGATAACGAGTAAAGCCAAAGCTAAACTCTCCCTTCTTAGACACTAACAACTGAATAGAGTATGAACCAGTTGTAAGTTATTGATTTTATTGGTTCTGCACTGTCCATAAGAACTGTAATTCTATCTTCTTTCATCATATTAGCTTAAAAAAGAAATAGCTTAGCGGCTTAAAGACATACAGTTTGAGTGAACAATTCAAACGTTTCTCATAATGAACAAAAGGAAATAATACAAAATGTGATGAACTGCTCCAGTGAATACCAAAATTAGTGATCTTGAGAAAGTGAGCATCTAAAAAGCCCCAAAGAATGCTCCAGTCAGCCAAAAGTAAGATATGACAGCAAACATGAAGTCTCGTGTGAAAGCAGATTAAGGCTAGATAACTTAAGGCTATAACTTTTACATAATGAGATTGTTATAGAGATTTTAAATTTTAATCTTCTTATATTTAAGAAGAGTTTAAATAGATTTTTAATTTCCAAATTTTTAATTGATATATTTGTAAAAACTTATGGACTATAGTATGGTAATTCACTAAATGTACACATGTGTAATAATCAATTTAGAGAGACATTTCCATCTCCTCAAATATTCTTCATTTCTATGAGTCTCAATGAATCATAAGAACAGAAAATATGAAGAAACTTAAGAGCAAAGTACACCATATCAGACATATGCTAAATTATGAGCAGCAGCAGCAGCACAGAGAACCCAGAGAAATAATTCCTGTGACTTTGAGGTAGGCAAAAATTTTATTTAAAATACAAAAAATCACAAACCATAAAGCAAAAATAAAATTGAACTTCATCAAATTTTAAAAGGGTTCTACACAAATGACAATGATAAAAAATTGAAAAGGCAAGCCATACTCTGAAATATTCACACTGCTTACACTTATATTTAAAATATAGAAAGATTCCTAGAAATCAAATAGTAACCTAGTTTCTAAAATTAGCAAAGGAATCCAGGCATGGTGGTGCTGGGCAGTAACTCCAGCAGAAAAGTGAGAGAATGAGAGAAGTGGATTGCAAATTTGAGGCCAGCTTGGACTATGTAGCAAGGATCCACTCTCAAAAATAAAGAAGCAAAGAAATAAACAGAAGATTTGAAATCTCATCAAAGAATATATACAGTTTGCTACTGAATATATGAAAAGATGTTTAGTATCCTTAGTTACTAGGGAAATGCAAACTGGGGGAATATGGCACGTAGGAACTCCCTACAGTGACGGTGAACTTTTGTATCTTGCTTGCCCACTGGTTACACAGGTATATATGTATTTGTGAAAATGTATTGAATTTGAGATCTGTGCATTTTACTATTATAAATTACATAAGGAGGTATTTATCACTTCACTGTTTTCAAAGCATACTTGTATATCACGTCATTTGAAGATGGGGCAGCCGGGTTAGCCATTATGATGGACTTTATGATTGAGGACATGAGAGCAAAGAGATATGTGATATGCTGAAGTCTCCTGAGCCCCGGCAATGACTTAACTGTCTTTATACTATGTTTTATACTTTTCCCTCACCAACAAGTGGGACCTGGGCCATCATTATTGACACAGAAAACAATTAATGAATTTAAAAGTGCTGAGAAAAACTTTTCTGCTGGGTTAGCGTGATTTGCATGGGAAGTGTAAACTTTGCATTTCAAATATATTCTTTTATCTGTTGAACACTGCGCTCAGAATGGGGCAGCATTACAGAGAGGGAATTGGAGAAGACCACAGAAGAAGGAGACCACTGTTGCTGAGGAAGCAGCCTTCCTCTTCAGCTTGGACGCTTTCCTGCTCAGCATCATGGAGAAAAAAGACAAACCTTTGTGAAAGCACTGAAAGATGAGACAGAACCTAGAGAGTTCTACATCAGAGCCAACCCAAAGAAAGAAGAAAGGCTGCAGTGTAGCTTTGGGTCAGCCTACTCTGTGTGATTGTTCATTTTTATAGTCCAGGTAACAGCAAGAAAACCAAAGAATTAGGCCTGAGATTGTGGGTGGGTTAGCAGAGGTCAGGATGGAGATCCTCACATGAAGATTTCTCCAGACTTTAGGCCATTTCTGAATAACAAGACACATCCCTAGTCCTTTGACTGATCCTCCAAATCTGCATCTTTGTGGAACAAGGAATCATTTATTCACTTGAGCTAACGAATATGTGAAAGTTACATGCATGAAAACAGCTGAATTGTCCCTTTATTGCAATGATTACTAAGTAAATCAGAAGGCATTTGGAAATAATTAAACACAATGATGCTTATATGTGCATGGATAGTACATTTATATATTGCTGCTTTGAATTTTCTCAATAAATCCAGTTTGGAGATTTCTACAGAAGAGACACACATATACAGAGAGGGAAGATGTGAAGAGAGGTGGTCCTGGGAGAATTCAAGGTGGAAATTAATTCATTAATTAATTAATTCACAAGCCTGCATGCTCACCAGAGTCATAGGTGGAGGCTTCAATAGGGTACTGTCGTGCCAGAGATCATCAGTAATCGGGCTAAATGAAGGCAGAAGGGTACGCAGCGTGAAACGGCATAAGAGCTCCCTGGGCCGGCCTAATGTCCACCCCAGGATTGAGAACTACGTAGTTAAGCAGAGGAGAGAGGATAGTTATTCAACATCAAACCCGAGTTCATAGACTGGCACTGCAAAATGAGTTGGTGTCATTTTCCTAGCGAAATAAGAAATACATTCAGAAAATTATTTCACGTTCTATTTATACAGAAAGTTAAAGGTAGAAACAACACAGTATTGAAGGCTGTTTATTTAAGAAATTCTCCTAAGCAAAAGGTGACACCACAGGAGTTCCATCACTCCAGTCTGCTCCCTGCACACTTCATTCTGCTGTTACCTAGGCAAAAAAAATAACATGACCTCCAACTGTTGGTGTGCGACCTCTGTATGTCATTGCTACACTCCCACTTCGTTTTGCACAGCGTTAGCCTTCCCACTTCGGGTGACCTAGATAAATTACCCAGGCAAAGCCTGAGTACCTTATTAGAAAACTGTCACTTCATTGCTTCCTACTATAAAGTTGTGTATGTATATCCTCCTAGCAATAAAAGAAAAATAGATTACAAATATAAAATCCCGTTCTTAGATTTACATTAGAGAGGATTAAAGATATAATGCTTAATATTAACAATAATGAAAGAGCTCTTTTCATAATTTTCTATCAAAAACTTAAACTTTCATTGGATGTGGTGGCACAAGCCTGTACTCCTATCCCTTTGAGACGCTGAAGCATGAAGATCACAAATTAGAAGCCAGTCTGCACAACCAAGTGGTTTAATGAGACAGTTTCAACTAGTTTCTCTTAGTTCATTAAAAAGAAAGTTTTGTGTTATTATTTGTTTATTTTTTCTTTGTAAAAGAAAATCTTTTTGTCTATGTCTTATACACTGAATAACTACTTTGAAGATAATGATAAAATGCACTAACAATCATTTGACTATTATTTTAAGAAATTTTTTCATAAAATAAAAAATTATAAAAAAATAACAGGCTAGGATTCAATCCTCAGTATTGCAAAGCAAAAGATAAATAAAACTAAACTAAAATTGTAAAACTCTCCAGGCGGGAATTTCTTTTAATCTCAACAGGAACCTTGACAGTTCATAAAATATTCAGTCTAGCATCCCTTTCCAGAAATTTATGTACAAAACTAATTATGGATACACTCAAAGATGTATCTATAAGGTTAATCATGCCACTGGAACAAATTTACATATCTATCGATAAGGTAATGAAATTATTAAAACTCTGTTCTATTAAAAATATGAAATGATAAAAGAGTAGTTTATAAAATTAAAATATGGTTCAATAAAATTAGATCACAAAGCACATTGTATATCATACTACTACTTTTTGCTAAATATGAGCATAGAAAAAAATAAAGATTAATTAGCTAATGGGTCATGAGTTTGATCCCCAGTACCAAAAAAATTAAATTAAATTAAAATAAAGGTTAAGATAATTATCTGAGTTAAGAGCCACTTACTTTGGTACTATATCTTTCTGTTACTTCTTATCAACTTGCATCGAGTTTTGTGTCCTTTATTTAAAACAAAAACAAAAGTTCCTTGCATTTTTGTTCTGCTTAGAGACCTGTATGCCTTTTAGTGATGCTTTTTTCTGTGTTTGGAAACAAAGGAACTTCCCTAAGGACTTTTTTTCTTTGTTTGTTTGTTTGTTTGTTTTGAAAAAGTAAAACAGAAAAACTAGTAGATGATATAGAATTTTAAAAAATAACATTAACAAATCATCACTAGTTGATGTATTTTCTGTTTTGCTTTTTTTTTGCTAATTAAAAAAAAACAGTATTGCCTGGGATTTAGCTCAGTGGCTTAAGCGCCTGCCTGGCAAGCGCGAGGTCATGAGTTCGATCCCCGGTACCAAAAAAAAAAAAACAACAAAAACAACAAAAAAAACCCCAGTATTAAGGTTGTCTAACTTGCACACTTAAACATACATACAGTTATATGTGTATTAGCTATAAGTTGTTCTTTTGAGCACTTTCTTTTCCTTTCACTATTACAATATCTATTACACATTTTGGATCTTACTACTCTTTCAGTTTTTTAACTACTATTATTTATCTTTTATACTAGAGAGACAATAGTATATTTACAAATGTGAGTCTGATTTATTTCACTTATGAAGATAGTCTCAATTGCCTCCATTTACCTATAAAAGACTCAAGATCATCCTTTTTTATAGCATTGAGATTTCATCTCATTCCAGAAAGAATGGCTGCCATCAAGAAATTGACTGATAACAAATGTTGGAGAAGCTATGGGGAAAAAGGAACACTTCTCCACTGTTGGTGGGAGTGTAGACTGGTGTAGCCACTGTGGAAATCAATATGGAGATTCCTTTTGGAGAATATGGAGAACTAGGATTGGAAGTTCCATTCAAGCCAGCTATTCCCCACCTGGGTATTTTCCCAGAAAAATTGAAAAGGTCATGTAACAGTGATACATGTGTACCCACGTTTATAGCAGCACGATTTGTAATAGCTACATCTTGGAAACAAACAAAATGCCCATCAACTGCAGAGTGGATGAAAAGATGTGGTATTTTTATACAATGGAATATTACTCAGCTATACAAAGGACTTTGTTTTGCAAGATTTTTCTACATGGAATCGCACTCAGTTCTCAGCAACTCAAGTCCTAAAACCACTAACACTCTTAATTATGTTGTATCTGCAAGTGTTCAAGTACCATTTAGCACAGGAACACATGTTGACCTACTGAGTTACAGATTTCACAGTCAAAAGAGAAGGAAGATACTTCGAGATTCCCAAACCTCTTATCTTGAGATGCCAAAACCATTTCTATGAGGAAACCAACTGCTACTAACCAGTCTGATATATGTTCTTTGAAAATATTTTACACAGCTACTTAGGCAGACAGATAAAGGACATATACAGAAGAACTCGGGGTTGTCTTTAGTACCCGCATCTGGCCAGAGACGCTATGAAATGACTATGCAAGGTCCGTGAGGACAGGCCCTATAATTCATTGCACGTCCTCTTCTCAGCCCCAGACATATACAAGTATTTGATAATACATGTAGGATTAAGAGAATAAAAACAGAAATGGATGAATGGATGCATGCATGCATGAATGAATGGTGTTCTACAAAATTTTTCATAGAAGTTATATCTTTACAAAATATAATTGGCACAGGCTAAGAATAAATATATGACAAAAATAAGACCACCTTAAAGATAAATAACCGATACCAGATATAAAACTGTTGGCTGGAGGACACACCACCCACTGGTCCCTAATATACCACAAAACCGACAAATTCCATAGGAGACTTAAGAATTTGTCTCCAGTGTGTCAAGGTTTTACTTTCCAAAACAGATGACTCAGAAAAGAAGGAGACTCATTTATACAGAGAGCGCAAACTTGCTCTGCTCTCTTCAGACCTCAAACTACACAAATCAAGGCAGAACAGAACTTCCCAAAGGAAGGACAATAGGCATATGCGATGGAGCAAACAGCAGATTTTATTACTGTATTTCTGCCTAATCCACCACTGTTCCTCTGCTTTACTCCTTACCTGTTTAAGATTGTAAAGTAAATGCTCTGATAAGCTACTGCTGGGTAATGAACTAAACTGAAATTTAGAGATCACTTCATGGTGTCTCACAATTTTGTCAGAAGTTTGGGCTCCACATAACTTGACCTTCCAAAAACAATGTAAAGAGAAAGAAACAGATACAAACCAGGAAAAAAGATTGTTGTAAAGTATATTTGTGATACAGCACCTATGTTCAGAGGTTGAAAAAAAAATCCTCAAAATCCAATAATAAGACAACAAACAATTCAATAAAAAATGGGCAGAGAATTTGAAAAACATTTCACCAATCAAGATATGAATGGCAAATAAGTTGGTAAAAAGACACTCAGTATCATTAGATAATAAGGTAATACAAATCGAAAGTCCAAAAAAAATAAGAAATAAGAAATAAATAAATAAATAAAATCGAAAGTGCAATGACATACTCATTTGTAGTAACTAAAAGCAGGTTTAGTGGCTGCCTGTTTGGGGTTTAGGGGACAAAGAAACAGATGGAGGAAGAAATCACTAGTCAGTTTGAGGGATGGTGGGTATGTTCACCACTTTTATTACAGTGATGGTTTCGCATGAGTATGCACACATCAAAACCCATCAAATTGTACGTTTAAGTCTATGCAGTTAAGTGTATGCCAATTACAGGACACAGGACCTTAATATAAGCTATTATTTAAAAAGAAATGGGGACAAAGGACTTTTGATTTCTCTCAACTCCTCCCACCATAAAACTCACCGAACTCCAGAACTAACTGGGAGAGGCACTGGTGTTTAACATCTTGAAGACAGAAAACATCTTCTTTTCCAAATGAAGAAAACATGCCCTGGGGAGATTTGCTGTCTAGCTTAGGGTCACACAGCTATTGGCAGCAGTTTTGAGCTCTCTCACCCCCATTCCACTGCTGGGGCATGGGGGCGGAGAATGAGCCTCTTTACAAATGCAGACAATGCATTCAGAATGCTTCATAATCAATGTGATTGAGAGTTTGATTTAAACGTAAACTAATACAGTTCCACCTGAAACGAAGAACATCTAAACCTCTGAAAAGCCACAGACTTTCTTAGACAACAATACCCTCAGACCAAATTGAAGAGAACCACTGTTGCTGGAAATTGAATAAGGGATCCTGGAAAAGAGAGAGCAAGAAAGGAGAATATTAAACACAGTTTGTAAACTCTGCCCAAATCTCTGGCTGATATTTGATGCCTAGAACTGTCAAACAAAGGACCTAAGAACCAACCTAATGTTGGAGTTACTGCCTGAGATACAAGGTCAGCAGGCTTAGTCCGTTCATTTTAATTGCCTTCTAAAACAATAAAATTGATGTTCTTTAAAGAATACAGTGGAATTTACAGACTGCAACACAAAGTTACTATGTCTAGAATGTAATACAAAATTAGTAGACCTATAAAAAATCAGAACATGACTCATTTTCAAGATAAAAGACAACCAACAGAGATTGATTTAAATATTAACTACATGTTAGAATTAGTAGATACAGAACAGCTATTACAGTTGAATTGTGTTCAGCGATACAAAGAACCATATACCTGACCGGCACAGGTGTGCTAGGCAATGAGTTCTGGTGTTCTATTGCACAGTACAGTGACTACAGATAATGGCACTAAACCAGATTTCAAAAATGCTATTTTAAAAAAGGCTTTTCAGGCTGAGGCTATAGCTCAGTGACACAATGCCTTCCTGCCAAGCACAAGGCCTTGAGTTTGATATCTGGTACCAAAAAAAAAAAAAAAGCTTCTAAATGTTTTCACTACAAAGAATGATAGACGTTAAGGATGATACTGCCCCAGACAGAGGAGGCCTCAGGCGTGTAACTAGGACCTTGGCAGCATTTCAGTTCTGGTTCCAGGCATCTTTTGGTCCAACTGTGCCTACATGAGCCAACAAATACCTACCATTTTGTTTAATTTAACTTCAATTGGAATTTTTCCATCTCAAAGCTAAATTTTTATACAACAAAGACTGAAGAGTATTAGAAAGGGCAAAAGGAGGAAGTCACAATGTTAAACTAAATGGTGCTAGAGCACTTTCAAGGCAAAGGATAGATTCAGATGCCAGAACATAATGAAAAGACCTGCCTGGCACAGGCCTGTTACCCTTTATCTCCGCTCACTTCACTTGAGACTGAACACTGAGAAAGGTGGACCGGCAATGGTAAAACCTAAGAAGGCTCTGCAGAGCTTGGCGAGGACACCAGGCATTCTTTTATTATGATATTTACCATGGCCAAACAGTGTACATTTTACTAAGGATACAGCAACAAGAAAAATAGTGCAGACACTCATGGAACTTCAGTGTATAGTTGTGTTGGTCCTGACAGAGAACACTATCGCTGCAGTACCTCCTGAACCAGGAAAGGTACAAGTTGGAATTCATAAGCTCACCATGGTATGTGCTTAGTATAACCAGTATGTATATGCTATATAAGAGGTTAGGCGGAGTGTCACAAAAACAGAGATATCCCGGAGTGTCAGCCACCAAATAACCACACAAACATGTAGAATGTCATAATACTTCCTGATAAGGAGGAAGAGATATGCCTCATAGAACAGGAGCACATAAGAGGAAGGTTGGAAGCACGAGGATGGTCCTAGGAGGCATGTTTTTCCAGGGATCTAATTTAGAAACACTCTGCCTCTGCTCTCTTCTCCAACAAAATACAAAACTTGAGGAGAGGGTCATAAACGGGCACACAATGTCCTAGTGATAGGCAAAGAAACACGCACTGCTGAGCTGAAGGTCATAGGGGAGCACATAATTATAGCTGAGCAGTTGTAACAGTTTGAAGGATCTTTGCTCGTCCACAGGATAGTTTGACACACAGCATCTCCCAGCTAAATGAAGCAGTTCCGTGGTCTCATTTTATAAGTCAGTAAAATCTCACAGTCACCCCATGGATCAGCCATTACCCAGGCGATTGCATTCTGCCCAGCAGGCTGGGAAATGAGAAAAAGAACATCTTTGGCTTTCTCCAATGAGCGCTGGCTCCTGGGCCTGTCCATCAGTTGTGGTACACTGCGAAGTGTTCCCAGAGGGTTTTTCAGCACCCAATGGATTTTATGAAGGCAAAATTCCATACAAACTGTAGACAAAGTATCTTGTTTTGTTTTTGCCAGATGCCTTCAGATTACCTGAGTTGTTTGTGTTTCCTGTGAAAGTTGTCCACCTAATCATCGTCCCTGCAGTCCTGTACATACAAAGTCCTGGGTGTAAATAGCAAATGAACTTTGACCCAACATATATATATCTATCTCTACCTGTATCTATATCAACTATCTATAGGTTACCTGTTTATCTACCTAGTAACATGTCTAGACTAGACACATCTATACATGAGAGAATGAGCTAGGAGTATAAGAAGTAAGTCATTAAATGAAACTTTGGAATCATTGCTATGAACTAGATTCAAAGAAACTAGATTCTGCTTTGTGCCAGATTCAAAGAAGGAACTGTACTAAAGTGTTTCAAATAACTATAAGTGTACAAATCTTCTATGAGAACAAGACAGATTTGGGCTGTCACTGCAGTCAACTGGGGCTATTTTTTTTTTTTTTTAGATAGTACATTTTTCTTGGTGTGGAGCATATATCACCAGAATGATTTCCATCAGAATCAAAGAATCAGATGAGAAAATCTATAATCACCATTCTTCTTTCTTATGGTTCTAATCAATATAAAAATAGGACATTAAACAATACATCTTTGATTTCAAATATATAAAGTGGTAACATATAATTAGTTCTTCATAAATTAGTGATTTGGATGCCAAATGAATCATAAAACAAAAGAACTACTCTCTGTATTCACCTGCATAAAAAATGTTAAACACCTACCCTACAAAAAACATGAAAGTTGAGAGGCAAACCATAAAAAGTGCAAAGGTAAAGATCTCTAACAAATCAATCAGAAAACTGCTTATGTGCATTATTAGTTTCATACTACTGCATAATAAATCATTCCAAATTTCAGTGGCTTGAAATAACCATTTATCTCTCACAATTCTACAGGTCATAAATTTGTGAGGGGGTTGTCTAGTCCCAGTTTAGTGTAGGGGTCTCTAGTGAAGCCTTCCTCAAATACTGCAGTTGCCTGAAGGAATGGCTGCTGCTGAGGAATCTATTTATTCCAGTGCTGGTGCTCGCATTGCTAACTGTTGGCGGGAGGACTGGTTTTCCTTCCGCATAAGGGTCCTCACAGGACAGCCTGTACAACTTCTTGACACGACGGCTACTTGCCTTCAGAACAAGGGAAAACAAGTTAAACAATGCTTTTTGTTACCTAGTCTTGTTTACTGTCACTCTCTCACTTCTGCTATATTAGTAATATTGGCCAAGGTCAATTTCATATAAAAGGTAAAATAGGAAGGGATGAATATAGAGCAATGAATCCTTGGATCCCTTTTGGAGGCTGGCAACCCCTCAATAGAAAAAGATGACTAAAGGTAGCAGTGGACACTTCAAACAACGATAAGCACAAATGGCCAATTTTTCCTTAAAAGAAAAATCAATCTTGCTAAGTTTATTCTAGAATAAAAATGGAATAAAATAGCAAATTTTTATACATTGACTTAAAAGCAGGTAATGCAAATAAAAATTCTTAATAAGAAACATTATACAGTGGAAGGTCTCTTTCCATCTGTTCCACTATCTCAAATTTTCTTTTTCAGAAGTAATCCAAGCTACTAACCCCTAGAAAGATTTCCATGCACATACAGGCAAATATTCATATTGTTTTGTCCATATACCCTGGAGTTTCTTTTATATCAATTCATATAAAAATATTCATTTTAATTCTGGATAAAACTCACAGCTTAGTGCCAAGGATTTAGCTCAACAGCACAGGTACCTGCCTGTCAAGTACAAGGTTATGAGTTCAATCCTCAATACCAAGAGGAAAGAGAGAGAGAGAGAGAGAATGAGAAAAAACACACAAACAAAAAAAACTTACAGCTTAACAATCTTCCTCCACTTTCCCTCTTTTATCATATCATAGCTCTGAAGTTTTAGTGGGTTTATCCACACACTCCAGGGGTGGATATTGTCCTGTTTATGTCTGTACACATGACTCAAATAGGCTCAATCAAAATGAAGTTTAGGTTTTTGATGAAACAGGAAGTGGCTCCTGCTCTCCATGAGACAAAAAGCATGTCACAGTCACTAGCAGGGCAGATCTGTACTGTTGCAGAGTCTATGGAAGAAATAACAAGAGACAGCAGTTAATACTCACAGTTCATTCTACCTCTTCATTCTCAAATTATCAATATATTTTCATATAGTGTAAGTTGCTTTGAGTTACATTTGTTATTTTTAACAGAAAATCTCTAATTGATTCAGTAGTGTGTAGTATAGTTCAACCATATTTATATAATCAACCACCTATGGATAAATTTTTGCTTTTATAACCAAGTGATCATAAATATTTCTATACACATAAATTTGAGAATGGGCATTAATATATCCAGGGAAATCATTCCTAGATATTAATTTTTATCACAAAGAACATGATTTTAAAAATTAGAAGGACTTTCCAAATTTAACTGCATAGAGTAAAATTTAGTAATTTTTACTAAAAAAAATTTAGTAATTTTTATACAAATTGATAAAATACAAAAATGCCCTTTTCTCTAATAGTCATTAACACAAGATTATCAAAGTTTGGATATCAAATATTTTGTTTCCAGAAGCAATATTTAATGCTTGCCTAGGCAAAAAGTCTGGACATAGTTGTGTAAGTCTGTTTGACACATTAGATTACCTATACTGTTTCCAGAAATCAATCAAGCAGTGTGAACCAGGAGAGTTAACAAGTTCATTCTTTCTGATCCACTATTTCCACTTCAAGGATTCAAACATGAGGAAAGTCTCACAGATGTAGAAAGTCATTTATATATGAAAGAATATTAAATTCTTGTTTAAAAGAAAATAGTGGACTTAACAAGACAAAAAAGGTAAGATAAATTATGATGTATCTATAGAGTGATTATTCGGTCATAAAATAGCATATTTTAAAAAACATTTTATAACAATGAAGTACGCTTTAATATAAGGCGTCAGAAACAAGCACTCATCTAGAATATGCTAATTTTGAAAGAATAATACTCATACACAAATAAACATGCATTTCTCTGTATTTATATATATATATAAACATTACATATGTGTATATATGTATATGTGTATGTGTATACAGGTATTACAAGATTTTGTGCATAAAATAATAATTATATTTGCTCTTTTTCTGGTGGACTTAACAGTAAATGACTCTTAATTTATTCTTGATAATCTTTGACATTTCCAAATTTTCATCTAATGAACATGTGTTATTTTATAATCAGAAAAAATGTTACCTTCTTTTAGCATTCCTTAGCTTTTCCTTGACAAGGAATTTGAATTCATAATTAATCAGAAGAGTGAAAGATGACTTTTGGTTCATGAAATTTTCATCATGAATGAAAAATGAATACTTTCTATAATATTTCTGAAATGCTGTTCTTTCTACTTTAGACTTTCAGTTATTAAGTTATAAATCCATGAAAAGATTCATTACCTATTTCAAATCTTCTACCTAATGCTCATTTGAAATTTTTTCTGAAATAATTTAACCTAGCCATACTAAATTCCAAAATAGATGAACATGAGAAGGGAAGTTAACATCCAAAATAGAGTGTCATGCTTATGAGAGTTTGATAATGAATTTTTTATGTTCTTTTCATTACTAGTTATATTATATACCATGTTAATACACAAAATAATTTTTCTTATAGTAGGGAAATTGACATTCATAAGTAATCACACTAATAAATTGTGATTCTAATAAATGTCACTGAGGGAGAGAAGCATCATAAGTAAAATGATTAAGGTATGGACTCTGAAGTTTGATGACTGGGTTTTATCCTAATTGACACACACCAGCAGTGTGTCTTTGAGCAAGGTAGCAAGCATCTCTATACCAGATCCTTATATATAAAGTGAGAGTTTTAAAATAACTAGGATTATTATTAATGTTAGTTGTGCTATTTAAAGTACTGATAATGGTATTTCACACAGAGTAACCCATAGTCAGGAAACATAAACAGAATTATACACATATAGTGAGAACATTTCATAAGAAGATATAACTAAGGTGGCCAGACAAGGTTTCTCTGTAATAAGCTGTGCTTGAATACCAAGAACCACCTCTATGAAAGGGGTGGGGTGAGAAGCTGGGTACAATTAAAGTAGAACATGAAGAAAAGTGAGGAGAAATCATATTCAGCATGTTCAGCCATGTTAAATGCTTGGGATTTTTGTTTTATTAAAGTTGTTCTATAGAAGAGATGACTTTCAAAAATCGCTGTTCAGAGAGTATTGAGAACAATCAATCAGGAAACTATTACAATAATACAGGTTATAGAAAAGACATTGAGAGAGAGAGGGAGAGAGAGAGAGAGAGATTGAGAGAGAGAGAATTTGAGAGAGAGAGAAACATATTTATTGCCTGTGTTTCAGGAGCTATGGAGATCTAGGAAGAAGACTAACTTTGGCAAATATAGCATGACTTTAAATCTAATAAGTTTGAGATAACTTTGAATCATCCAAGTAAAAATGTCAAGTAGAAAGCTGATTCTGTCAATCTGGAGTCCAAGAAAATTGCAAAATTGATGTTAGTCACCTTTTTGTCACTGTAATAAAATACTTGAGATAAACAACGTAAAAGGAGGAGACCTTTACTTTAGCTATGACTTCAGGGATTTCAGTCCATGGTCAGGGGCTCTTTTCAGTTTCAGACCTGTGGCAAGGCAAGACATCAGCAGGGGAGAGTGCAGTGGAGGAAAGCTGCTTGCATCTTGGCTGCGAAGATACACAAAGAAAAAGCTGGAGGGCTGGGTCCCAGTATCCCACCTGAGGGCGCACCCTTGTTAGACTGAATTTCCTCCAACTGATCCTCACTTCCTAAAGATTCCACCACTTCCTAATAGCACCACAGCTGTTAACCAGTATTTAAACACATGATCTTTGGTGAAGATTTAAGATATAAATCATAACAACTGAAACATGAATTATCAAATGCTGCTAAGAAGCCAACTGTGACACATAAGCAAACAAACAACAACAACAAAAAAATAAAAAAACCCCACACATAGATTTAGCAAGGAGGTCACTATTGACCTTATAAATAACCATTTTTAATACATAAAGACTGAAACTAAGCTGAAAAGTCTTAATTGTGGAATGAAAGTGGTCCTAGACAGCCCTTCCCATGAGCAGACAGAGAAAAGAAGTGTAATAATCAGAAAATTAGGGAACAGAGGAAAGATTGATGGATTTTTTATTAATGGTAAGCTTCAAAACTTAATAAAAAATAACTGAGATGATGCTGTTAAAAATGCAAGACAGAAAATATAATCAATAACGCAAAATTTCTAAGTGAGCAGGTGAATGAATTGGCATAAGGAGAAAAAGCAAAGTTCTATGTTGAGACCAACAGAGAAGGATAGGGTGGGTCCAGTGTAGACATTTACCACACTAGCCACATCTTGCTGATGCCACCCAAGCTGCCTAATGCCTTTAACATAGCACACCGGAGTGAAGTTCTGTGGACTGAGTACTCCATCCAGATGTCTCCATACCCTGTCACGAAAGAAGGGAGATAATTTAAATTAACCTTAGGTAGAGAGAACCTACTAGTAAATATTTATGTACTCCACATGAATGTGAATTGTTGCAGATCCTTTTGTCTTATCAAATATCAATGCACTTATTCTGCCCCTGTATCATATAAATGAGGCTAATACATCTTCTCTTACATCGGTGAAACACCTGTACAAAAGCTGTAATCATGGTGACTATTTCAGTGACCTAGTTATTCCTCAGATTCCTCAATCTCTAAAGCATCAGGTTTGTCCAATTAAAAGGAAATAAGAAAATTATAAGGACCACTGCCCACTAATCTCTGCCACACTCTCAATAGGCCCTTTCTCCAGATGGGAAAAATTGGCATGTGGAGATCATTTTAGACTTTTGTTTGATTTTCCTTATATTTTGCCCAAAATGCCAAAGACTCAGTGAAAGTATTATTCCAGTTATCTAATCATACACCCCCAATTACACCTTCAGGAAAGATTAGAGTTGATGCATGGATTCCCACTGGAGGTAGATTTTAATCAGAGCTTCATAAATTTTGTAACCGCAACTCTAGCGTGGAACCATGATGAAGCTTTGGTTTTCCAAGTGTCAGATTGAGTTCCGACCTCTGTTCAACAGTCCTTGAAATTCCTGGGTGTTTCTATCTTTCCAAGTATGGTCATCTGAGTAAATAATATAGACTCTTTCGAGGAAGGACTGAAAAATCACTATAATGAACCATTATCAGGGTTATTGATTTTTCCTCCTAGGAATGAGGGTCCTTTTCAGTCTGTGGGGTCCACATCTGCAAATTGGCTCCAGTTCAGGAATAAGCAAGAGATCGTGACTTTTTACCAGACTGACCGCTGTCAGCTCCTTTACTTCATGCTGTCTTCTGATTATAGACGTTAAACAGCACATGTATTTTGCTCTTGTAGTATGATACTCGTTTAGCCTTATCCAAAACTTCTTAAAATGTTAAATTTTCTTAAAATGTCAAGTACATATCTACCATATGTTTAGCTATTGCACTGTAAAGCGTTTATCAAGAAATGTGAAAGTACATGTTCATACCAGACTTTGTATGTACATGTTCATAGCAGCTTTATTAGCAATAAACCAAACCACAAACAACCAAAATGTCTTTTAACTCATAAATGTTAAATAAATTGTGTTATATGTGCATGCAGTCATGAAATATTAACACAAGAAGCTAATTAAAATATAAGACACTGTGAAAAAATTTCAAAAATATTATAAAAAGTGAAAGAAATTAAAAACAAAACACTATAAATACTATGATCTTATTTATATGAATTCTAGAAAAGGCAAAATCACAGTTCCAGAAAATTCTCTCATAACCCACAGCTGATAATTACAGGAAGACCATAGATCTCAAAGACACAAATGAAAAGATCTTATACAGAAGCATTCTGCATCTTGACCATCATATAACTATAAAATTCATCAAACTCAACACTCAAAAGGGATTTTACTCTGTGAATTATGCCTTAGTAAAGCTTAAGAAGTAAACATGCCTTGCTAAACACAAAAGAAATAAGATCTTACTACAGTATTCCTGTCAAACAATATATAGTTTTGTAAGAAAGCCAAAAAATGCACATTAATATGTTTAACAAATATATCATTTGAGGCATACCATAAAGGAAATGCAAAATATGTGGATTTCAAAGAGAAAGAGATCACTCTTGTTTGGGGCAATCTGACAACGCTTACTAGAAGAAGCAGCATTTGTATCAAGTCTTGACAAATGAATTGGGGAGAAGGAATTCCAGAAAAACTGGATAAAGTAGGTATTCATATTTATATCTCTTTATTTATACTATAAAAGTGAGTTCTGAAATATTTATCCTGAACACAAAGATGAAGTAGGAAATTACTAAAGGACGAGACAATAAAAATCAGTTGGAAACAAACCATAGATGACTATGAATTCTAAGGCATATGCAACAGAAGTCATTGAGAGTATCCAAAATTTTGTTTGATAACACTAATGTACCAGTGTGGGGTGGGTTAGGCAAGACTATGGGAAGAGCCTAGGAGATAATTAGTTGCTATGGAAGTTTTCCAGTTAGAACTGCTGAAATGAAAAGATGTAGAAGAGAAATACACATGAGAGCTTTTATAACAAGAAAATGGGAACTGACTGGTTTTAGTAATGGAAATAAAAAATGATAAATGTATCCCCCAAGGAATGTGTGGTTACAGTAACATTAATATTGAACAAAACCATTATAAGAGTTTTTGAATATTAAAGGATGATGTGGGTTGAGAAGAGGCTAATGGGTTAGGGGAAGCCCTAGTCATGTGATGAAATAGCTGTAGAGTATCAATTCCATCCAAGCCAAGAGATGCAAAAAGGTATAGTGAGCAAATGGGCAGATGGGTATTTATCCTCAATGGGCTTAGATCATTGCTTGGTGAGACAGACAATAAGCAATACACATATAAGATTCATTTTTTAAAGTAAGGTAATTTGTTATAATTGAAAGATTGCCTTTGAGAGAATATTTTCCCCAATGTAATGTTAGACACCACTTATACCTGCTCACAGAAACAGCAAGTAATTTTAAAGTTTAATGGACATAGACCATGACTTTTTAAAAAAAAATGATGTCAAAAAAACTGTAAGGGAAGAGATAACTACATAAAATATAAAAGAAACTGAGAGGTGGGTGTGGTGGCCCACACTGTAATCCTAGCACTTGGGAGACTGAGACAGGAGGATCGTTGAGAATTCAAGACCAGCTTGGGCTACAAAGTGAGCTCAAGGCCAGTCTACAATGCATAGTGAGACCTTGTCTCAAAAAGACAAAAAATAAAAATAAAAAAAAAAGAAATTGGAAGTTGTGAAATAAAGAGAATAAGTGATGGAGTCAGTCCTGCAAAAAAGATGGGGTATGACTACAGGATAAACCACTAGCCCTGGAAAGGAAAATAAATCTTACTTCTTCACTAAGAATCAAGAATTTATAAAAATAAAGTGACGGATAAAAATTTTAAGGCAATAAATATCTGAAGGCATATGAGCTGTATTTTTCTCAGATGGTATTACTAATTCCAGTGAAGATGAAAGAAAAGGGATAAGGATCCATTTCCAGGTTGAAACAGAGAAAAAAATATGATAGCCCAGAGGAATATGACCACACACTGTAGCAGCTGGCTAGCAGTTTGCTGAGGGACTACCAAAAATTATAACCCACGAATTTTTAGAGCCTACAACCAGCATGGCTCTCTCCAGCACTTTAAGGCCAGAGAACATAGACAGGTTGTAGACTAAAATCAACTAACTAACTAACCAATTAACTGAAAAAATATTGTGGAATGTCAAGGACATTAGAGATTTGCAATCTTTATTGAAATATGGTGATATAATTCAAAGATAAACAGAAAAATTAAAATTCGAGAGGAATGGGCATTCATAGTCCATGATAAAATGACAATCTGATGCATAAGCAGGCAGTCACAAAGGTGGCAGCAAGAAGATTACAGGCAGAAAAGAGGAGCAGAGGTTAGAATAAAGTATCATAGAAATCCCTAGAGGTAATAGATTACTGTGTTAGGCCTTAATTAAAAGTATTACATATAGTAAAAGTTTCAAAGATTTTTTTTGAATTTCAATCTACCATTTATTTACAGATCTCGATGTGGAATTCTAAGGTGTTAATTAAAGCCTTTATAAACATTTACACATTGTAATTTCACCATTCCTTGAGCAAATATGGAGAAGCATTTCATGTTTTGAACACTATGTTTTCCAGTGATTATTAGCAAGGTAAAGCTATAAATAGGAAACTTCAGATGTCTTCCCTGTCCTGTGGGCAATGGTTTCATTGGGGTTAAAGAAGGAAGATGTAATCATATTATAGTCCAAAATATTCCTAAATGTGCCTCATGCTATATTTATGATGATTGAATTAACTTTTTTAACCCTAGGGTTTGATGATCAATTTAGGGAACAAACAAAAACTAAAGAAATAAAAAAGAATATTTTCTCCTGATGTTGTGCTTCTCAGTAGAGAAAATGAATTTTTAGCAGTTACATTATTTTGACTGGAAGAAACAAAACTCTGGTAAGGCAGCAGGTGGTTATCATTTGAAACAGAAAAATAAACACAAATTCTTGCACCTTCTAGTTCAGAGTGTTTCTTTGAATTTATCCAACTGAGTAGCAGTGCCTGGTGAGTCCTGATGTCTATGTGTGAGCTCAGAAATGCAGCTGCCATGACCAGATCACAGGGTCAGTTTCCTAAATTACAGAATAAGAAATAAAATATCTCGCCCTTCTTTATCAAAAATATACTTCTGAAAAGAGCATCCACCAGGGGAACATCCAGTGGAAATATTGCAGTGATAATAGGGCCAACGCGTGCAATTCTAACCCTTCACGGAAAGGAGTTCCATGTCACTTGAGCAGCACGAACAGGACTAACTCTGTAATCTCAGTAACTTTGCTATTTAAATAATTTACAGAATATCAGATTGACTATATTTCTTAGTTCAATTTTGTCACATCTCTGTGGACAGAACATTTATCTTCACTTGTATTTTCTATAATGGAAAATATTTTTCTCTTTTCTGTAGGCAAAGAGGAAATTTCTCTTCCTAACATGACTTGGAAGTTCTGCACAACCCTTGCTGATGTACTTTGGTAGCTATAAAATGGAAGCAGATGGATAAAGGCCTCAAAATACATATTAGGAGGCATCATTCTTGCAAAACACAGTATTATGCTCCAGCGGTGTCATTCACATCATAGTGTATCTCGTGCAACATGGTAACCCTGACAAATGCATTTGTCAGGTAAATGTGCACCACCAAATATTTACCATGAAGAACAGGTCATCTAATCATTATGTGAATGATAGTTCAAAGATAAACATAGTAAGATTTATCACTTACATGTCTCAAGTTTTCCAGATGTCCCAATAACCTGATGGGAAAAATAACATTATTTTTCCCTTTCCTAGTGAGGAAACTTAAAGAGAGATTGTGCACCATTTGCCTATGATCTTAGAGCTAATAACTAGCACAGCCAAGAGATGAAATCAAGTAGTCTCTTTCCAGAATCTGAGTACATCATATAAAATAGAGACTGTTTCTTTTTTTTAATTTCCAAATAAGCAAGAGAAAGACTTGGAACCCATGAGTTATATAATGAAAAAAAAATGGTATAATTTGTTTTGTTTTGTTTTTGCTTTTGTTTTTTCAACAGGGTCTGGCTATGTAGTTCACGCAGGCTTTGAACTCACTATGTAACCCAAGCTGGCCTCACATTCATAGCAATCCTCCTGCCTCAATTACCTGAGCACTAAAATTACAGGTGTGTGTCACACACAGCAGGGTTGGGTTTTAAAAACAAAGACCAGATCTATTTTCTGGTAACTGTTAAAAATATAAGACAAAATAAATTGTCAGTGACATGAGGGAAAATGTAACTATGCAGCATTTACTCCTTCCCTCTTAATATGGTAACATTGAATTTGTATAAACATAAAGAAACAACATGCATTTCTTTAGAGATACTTACCACAGCCTGTTTTTCATTTACTTTCCATCTCTTTCCCTAAATGAAACTTAGTAAAAGAAAAGTACAGGCTTCATTGTGCCACGGATTCATCTTTACCACAAGGATGAAGATAAAGTAAATAAACAATCAAAAGGAAATACACAAAGCATCTACATTTATAAAGAATAAATACCCCAAATATTAAACAATGACTGGCACACCCATTTTCCTGTTAACTTTTTCATATGCTTCTGGATGATTCTGTATCTGATTTTTCTTATTTGATATCTAATTAAAATAAGATTTCCAAAATATAAATTCTTTCAGTGTGCTAAATGGAATCTTATAATTTGGATTTATCAAACACAGAACTAATTTTTCTCAAGTTAGAAGAAAGCACTACTGATTTTAAATATTCCACGACTACGTGCCTACACTATTGCATATTCCACATCATTCTCAGAACCTGACAGATAACACAGTTGTACCACTGAGTTAGTAAGGACTGTCAAGGCACACCAAAGAGCTCCTGGCAATTAGAAAAGGCTTCTCAATGGAATGGGACACCCATATACCAGAAATAGCTATTGTTAAATATTGGGAGACAGAGGTGTTTAGGTAGAAAGGGCATGGCAGAGTCAAAAGTAGCAGACTTTAGGATTTACTGTAGCCCTGTTGCTTCAAAAGGAAAGTCACAAATAAAAATAAAGGCATTATCTTCAGAAAACAAGGGTAAAAAAATCTATCCTGAAAGTTTTTAAGATAAAATATTATTTTCCTACCTTGTAACTAGTTTTAAAAATGCCAAAAAGCAAATGCATTTAAGAGGTCTAAAAATATTTCTAAAATTTTTTCAGATCTTTCTGGGGTTGACACGGGACATTTTAATTGAAGAATCTATTCATCTACCTTCTTGGGAAGCTGAAGAACCACATGATTGTTTCTACTGATCTGGGGAAAAAAAGCTGAGCTCGCACACAATTTGTTTTGTCATCCTTACAAAATATTTTGCACAACACTGTTGAAAATATTGTTAACATTGATATTTAATTTAGTAACTAATATTTGCAGATATTTTAAAATAGAGTGACATCAATCTCCAGTAATAGGGAAGAGGATGCTATGAGCCTGCCAGTGGGCCCTTTCCCTGAGAGAAAATCCAGGGTGCACTGAAGACACTGCTACTCTCACAAAAAATTGTTGGTAAGGGTATTACAGTATATTAAGAGACATGTAATATTTGATTTTTACCATTATCTTATCTTTTATTGACCTAGAAAACAATTCATATTGTGCAAAATATAAATGGAAAGGAAAACTTTAGTTAAGAGTGAGGAGTGATTTTGAAAAGCAAGAGATAGAGAGACAGAGAGAGACAGAGAAAGAGACAGAGAGATGAGGTTACTTATCATTCTGTTGCTCCAGGTAGGTCCAAGAGAATGGAAGAGGCATGGCTTAATACAGGAATCAATATCAATATGAGATTTTCTTATTCTTTTCTGGTCAGTGTATTTTTACCTTTGAGAATTCATGGCCAAGAGCAAAGAAGCCTACTTCCCTGAGTCCTGTGGATGAGAGAGCAGGTTGTTAGGATTTTGTTCTTTTTTTTCAAGCAACAAAATGCCACTTGGGTTATCTCACCACCTGCAGGAAAACAGAAGTTGACTATAAGATGCTTAGTTGTAGTATTGAAGCTGCCGTAAAAACCACCCTTTCTCTTTCTAGCCATCTCTCTTGGTCCCTGTTCGCCTCTGCACATCCTCTTCTTTTCACTTTACCCGCTGTACTGTTAATTCTTACATTTCGCTGACATAATCATAACAGCGGTGGTGAACCTACGGCGTGTGTGCCACAGCAGGCATGCGGGGCTCTCTCTGTCGGCACACAAGCCAAACATACGAGTTATTCTTTCTAAACTAAAACCTCAGTATCAGGTTTAATCGTAGTGTTGGCAATTTGCAATAAATAAATGTATTTTGGGTTGCAGGTTGGTTATTTAGTCTCTATAAGGTTCTCCATCATTCGTCTATGACATCCTTACAAAATGTTTTCGATTAATAGGGCTGGCTCAATTCATTATTTTGTGTTCAGTCTTGATTCATAAATTTTGGCCCTAATTATCAGTTGGATCATGCCTGCT
This sequence comes from Dolichotis patagonum, assembly GCA_004027295.1. Classification (NCBI taxonomy): domain Eukaryota; kingdom Metazoa; phylum Chordata; class Mammalia; order Rodentia; family Caviidae; genus Dolichotis; species Dolichotis patagonum. Next base: position 47,776 of record PVJX010002959.1, read on the forward strand.
GAAAAGACATACTGAAGTCCAAACCCTAAAATCTGAATGTCACCTTATTTTGAAATGAGATCTTTGTAGACACAATCAAGTAGCTGTAATCAAGAAGAGGTCATCAGGTGAACACTTACTCTACTACACCTGTGGCTTTATAAAAGAAGGAAATTTAGACACAAGCTCTGAGGGAAGATGGCTGTGCAGAGACATAGGCAGATACTGGAGTGATTCTTCCACAGGCCAGGAAGACCTAGGGACTCCTTCCTAGGCCCTTAATTTTGAACCTACAGCTTTCATAACCGGGAATTTTTTCTGCTGTTTTACATTGTGAGATATACATACTTTCATACGACAGTCCTGGAGAACTAACATAGTCATGTTAGCTCATTGTGCAGTCCTGATCCAAATATTTGGAGGGTGTCATATATCTACAATTTGACACTTACGCCCTTTGGTTGAACTTTGTCTGATGACTTTTTTTTCCTTTAGAAATTATGAGTACATTTTCAATGTCATTATCTTGTCAAGAACGTAGCTAATAACTACTATTAATAAAAATATCACAAAATCAGAAGCAAAAATGGTGTATTCTATTTCATCAGAAGTATGTAGTTTATTCCTTATTTTTTTTATTTTTTAAATTTTTTTTTGTACTGGGAATTGAACTGAAGACCTTGCACTTGCCAGGCAGGCACTGTGCCACTGAGCTATATCCTTAGCCCATATTTACTATTTTTTTTAAAAAAGGGGGAAATTTCAAAAGAAATAAAAAGCCAAATCCAGTTTCCTCCTAAAGATAAGAGCTTTTGAATATACCCGTCCCCTTTTCATACATGTTGTCATTGCTTTCATAAAAGAATTTAAATACAAAAAGGATTTTATACTTGCCATGACTAAACGCCATCGTGTCTTAGAGTCTTTGGATTTCATTAGCATCACAGTAAGTATGAAAACTTGAGATACAGCTAGGAAAGAAACAGACACAATATGCTATCAACATATGCCACTTCATTCCTCTTAAATGAACCCACAGGGCTGTGAACAGAACTGAACCCCCTGAAGAACTTCCCTGGAACACACCACAATGGGGTACAATTATCCTCTATAAGAGTTTGGCAAACCATGGTCCAATACAATTCCCCTCGGTTTTTATGAAGTTTTTTGTATCACAGCTTTCCAATTCATTTGTATGTTGTCTATGGCCGTATTTGTGCTACAATTTGTGACAATGACTATATGAGTTGAAAAACTAAATACATGTACTATCTGTCCCTTTAAAGAATGACTCCAGGGGCTGGAGAGATAGCTCAGTGGCATTGCACCTGCCTGGCAAGCATGATGCCTTGAGTTTGATTCCTAGTACCAGAAAGAAAAAAAAAAAGAGTGACTCCAGGGCCCTTCTTTTTCCTCTACCCTATAACTATGCTCCCATGTGGATCTTTATTTGTTCCCTCTCTCTACCTTAAATCAACAATCTTTAAATAACTCCCAATTTTCTACTTAATATGCTGGATTTGGTCTTCAGCACCCTCCAGAAAATAGCAGTGTAGTTCATTCTATCCAGGAGGACACCAACTCCAATGACCTCTTCCCTTTCCCGTTTCTCTAGAAAACAGGTTTCAGCTAGGGTGAATCACAGTAATTAATACTTGTGCTCGGCGATAGTACTTTGAAGGCACAGAGACATATCCCAAGGAACCTAGGGCCCCTTGAAAATGAGTTGAGACCTACTTCTGCCACCTGAAACCACTGAGAAACTCTTGGAATTTCAGTACATGCTGGAAGTCACACTTCATTATTTTTTGACAAATTATCATACGCGTGTCTTTTTATAAAGTAAAAGTGGCATGGTAAGAAAGAAGAGATTCTTTCTGTAAGTGTATTTGAACATAGAACCTGGTATGTTTGATAGCATCCCACAGCTAATAGAGGTAATTTTATGTTATCAATTAACAATTTCTCAATGATAATAAGATAAATATGTATATCCTTGATTCCTATAGGCAAAAAAAAGCTGATATCCCATTCTACAAGAACAGGACACGTGCCTCATGATGCCATCCTGCCCAGACCTCAGAGATAATCACAGAAGTCAGAATGGCTTTGTACTGAACAACATGTTCTACTGCTTGGAGCAAATCATTCGCAAGGTCAAAGACAAACCAGAGATGCTACCACACAGACTTAATTTTCAATGTCCAAATATCCCTTCGACGCTAAGCCACTTATCCAATGTACATTTTACTTCTGCCTATTAGTCTACTGAATCCAGTTTGTACCAGTTTTCCACAGCAACTGTTAGTTAAGGCTTCAGAAATTTCATAAGCCACTTGCTATTACACTGGTAGCTTACCTGAGCCATCTTGAGAGTATTTCCTACATCAGCAAGTGGTACAAAATAAGCTCTTTCTTTGTAAAGAAAGTTGACTGATAACCACTTATCAGAACACCTCTGACTCCATTCCACCACTATTGCACCAGCCAAGTTTTTCTTGTATTTTTAAAAAGAGTTATTCTACTCTTTGTAACTATCCAGCACTTTATCACCAAGTTCCAGTTTCTGGATGCTTTTCATTTTTTAATCCACCTGTTTATCATCCTCCTCTGCCTCAGAACACCAATGAAACAAAGGCATTCAGCTCTTGATCCCGCAGCAGCAAGATATCTGGTCCACCTATCAGATAATCTACGTCATGTTGCCCAAGATTCATTATCATTATTTTTCAACCCAACTCTACCTTCTATGAATCCTCCAAAAAGGGTAATAAAATGTCTTTTAAAGCATAGTGAATTCAAAAGTGAGCATCTGAAAATGTTTGGTGATAAATTTTTAATTTTAGAATAATTCAGAAGAACAACATCTACCTTAAGATATATAGAGTGATGCTGTTTCCTCAGAGAAGCCTCTTGTGCAAAGTTGACAAGAAAGAGCAGCTGTGAATATTGGCCTCTATCCAAGCTGATAAACTGGGGATGGTCCACTGCTATTCATGGAAATTTTAGGGTTCACAGCTCCACTCTTTAAGATCTCCAATGGGGATTGCTTATCCCTTTTGGTTTTCAATTGATTTCTCTCCCACAGTAAAGGAAATAAACTTTGTTCTAGATATAAAGCTTTCTTGACTGTAATAGTAGCATAAACTGATGAATCCTGTTTTCTTCCACTATTTTTAAAACTGTATTCCTTTTGCCCATTCTTCTATGATTTTTGTGTCCAACGAGACATAAAGAAATCCAGTAGCCCCCCTTCCCTCTACTCCCCTATTTGTGTTCTGTGGTTTCAGTTACATGTGGTCAACTATGGCATGCAAATATTAAGGAAATTTTTCAAAAATAAATATTTTCATAAATCTTTAAAAAATTATAATATATTGTTATGAACATTCTATCTTATTACAGTGGTTAGTATCTTGTGGTGCCTAACATATAGGTTAAACTTAATCCTGGATATGAAATGTAGAGGATTGACAACTGGTAGGCACCTTGAAACAACCAGCTGAACTGAATCAGCATAGTGCTTGCCAGGTAAGGCGGGCCCACCTGAGGATTGTTGCCAACATAAAAAGGAGAACTGGACAGGGAGAAGTAGTGTTGTTGGTTCTCTGTGGTGTGGTTGGTTCTCCTGTCGCCACTGGTTCTCCTGAAAGAGCTTGTTGGGCTTCTTTCCTGAACTCAGCTGTTTTCGTTGCAGGAGGAGCTCAGGACCTGATTGTTGTTGAGGATGGCTGTGGTACTTTTCAGGGAACTCTGACCCTTATTTTGAGTGTTGCTTCCTGGCTCCAGTGCAGAACCCTCAGCCTACTGGCGCAGACCCTTCACTCCACTGGAACAGACTTTTTATCTTCCACTGCTGACCTTAGGGCCTTCCCAACACAGATCTGTGAAACAAACTTGCATGAGTCATTGTCATGGGCTCCAGGCCTCCAGGTGAGCTTTTATGTGGGCGTTATCATGGGCTCTAGGTCTTCAGCTGGATTCATGTAGGATATTGCTATAAAATTCGGGACCTCAGCTGGATTCTTTGGGGTCTTTATTGTGTGAACAGATTTCCTGCACTTTTTTGTGTTTGGTTCTTTGGGTGACTATTATAAAATAATTCTGTAAATTATGTGTCCTGTATTAAACTGCAACAGGAAAGAATAGGAAAAACATGATCTATACAAGATTCAGTATTATACATGATTTAAGGTACCTGCTGAAGGTTTTCTAATAAATCCTCCACAAATAGAAGGTATACATATTCATAAAAGAACTGATTTACCCATATGTTTCCTGAAAGATACATATAAAACAATATATACAAGATAGATAACTATATTGCTAATCTCTGTAAATAATCACCAAGAACAGTTTTTTGGATTGATCAGATTTTTTCACACCTAAATCTTGTAATTTGAGCAACTACTATTAAGATGGCAATATGCAGTATACTAGCTAGTATTAATTCCTACTATTGTTTGAAATTCTGTGTCACTTCCATCATTTTTGTTATGTTTTTTAAATAAAAAGTGCTATTTTGAATTTTTAAAAAATCACCTTCACTTACTGGCCATAATATATAAATAACTACATTAAAGAGTCATTCTTATGATTTGAAAAATAACTGTAAAACTACTGGAATTTTAATATGAATAAAATAAGCTAAAACTTGAAAAACATGCCCACTCTGCCATTCATGCTTTACTGAGTGCCTGGAGTTCCAGAAGCCTGGATTGCAGTAAGGGGATATGTTCAGGAAGCTTGGACTTGATCAGGGGAGATCTTCATGAAGGACACACTGTCTCTTCTAACATACCTCTGAAGAGAGTAGCCAGATAAATTTATTTCCATGTTGCAAAGCAATAGGTTAGGTAATATGTCCAAGGTCACTCAGTCAGTAAGTGGTAGATCTAAGAGTAAAGTCATGCTCTAATTGTCTAGAATCTGTTCCCTGTATTGTATTGCTTGCAATAGTTCAATGAGGGATCAATCTCTGTTGATATGCAACAATCCCAAGAATTACGTTGGTCCTAAATGATATCTACCTCCAAATATTAACATTTTTACCTAATGTTTTAGAAAAATATGTGGTCAGACCAAAATATGACCAAACAATTCGGACTTTCTGTTTCTTGAAACCCATGTATTAAGGGTAGGAAGGAAGATAATAATGACAGTTTTCATTTAATAGTATTTCCCACAGTTGCTGTAACAGATTACCACAAGCTGAGTAATTTAAAACAGCAGAAATGTATTCTTTACTCCATTCTAAGGGCAGAAGTCTAAAATCAATGTCTCAGTAGAATCTACTCCCTCTAGCAGCTCCAGGAGAGAATCAATCTGTCCCTCTGTTCTTGCAGCATGAATATGTCTCTACTCTGTCTTAACTGCCTCTTCTGTGTGTCTGAATTACTCTTTGTTTTTCTTCTTTAAGGATGCCTACAATGGCATTTGGGACTATCCAGATGCTCTAGCATGATTACCTGACCTAAACTCTTCAACTTAATTGTTTCTCTAAATAAACTCTTCTTCTAAATAAAGCACTCTTTACAAATTTTCAGGATTGGGATTTAACACCTTTGAGTGGACAATACATAGCCTGCTACAGTATTATATTTGGGTTCTATTTTTCACATGAATGAAAGAAAACATAGTGGTAGTTAGACCATCAATCAATCTTTGTTTCCTTTGAAAAGATGGCAAATATTATTCTCTGCCCCTCTTTTTTCCTCCCCACACCTACTTCCTTTCATTCCCTATGTTACTTCTTCTTCCCATGCAAAGCAGCCACATTTGGAAGGAGGGAAGACTGTCTCTCTGTTCCTGTCACTGACAAAGCCCATTCCATTATGCAGGTCTCAGAGTATGGGTTAGCTGTAGGCTGTGAATAGTGCCATGCTCAGACCGAGGTGGCAGCACCCCAGCTCTGGCCTCACTACTGCTTCCCCTTCCCCAAAAGGCAGACCCAATGAGACAAGAAGTGCCTTCTAGGACATCACACCCTCCCCTTGGCATTCCAAACTCTATTCTAAAGAATAGTAATCTTAAAATACTCTGTTTAAAGGGCCCTGAAGTTTTTCTCCAAAAGGTGGACTACACTGCAAATGTAGACACCCTCAGCACAGAGAGTTGACCAGAATGAGGCTATGAGGGGTGTGGGTACAATCAACTGTGAAGACATTTTACATGCACATATGAATAGAGAGAGCCCAGTAGGGAAGTGAAGATAGGAACTTACCCACTGGAATCCCTCATTTACTCTTTGACATAAGGCCCTGCGGGGGTGAAGGGTGAACGTGGCCATGAGGACAGAGGTGGAGGCAAAGCAAGGAATGCTCTGCCCTTGGTTTCCCTGTGAAACAGCAGGAGCCAAGAGGGTACCAGATAATTAGGCAGAGCTAAGTGGCTACTCCGTTAAATTAGAGTTAATTTCTAACAAATGCCAAAAATGCAGAACAGGTGCTTTAATGTGTATTAATGACCTTAATATTCTTATTTTTGACTTAATAATTTTATTTCCTAGAATTTAATCCTTGCAAACATTTCAGAAATACTGAAATGACTTTATATACAGAATTTATTCTCAAATTGCTTTATTTCTTTTAAGAAAATAAAGAAAAACATCCCAAGTGTCCAATAATACACACATAGCCAAGTAAACAGCAATATATGGAAATCAACATAATATAGCTTATAAACATAATGTTTATAAATTGTTTTAATAACATGGAAAATCCTTATGAAGTCAAATAAAAACAGAATAAGATACAAAATTACAAGTACAATATGATCTCAATTATGTAAAAATTAATTCTAGAAAAAAATGACTTCAGGAAGGAATGAAAATGTTAATTGTTAACAGTAAATGAATAACTGGATTTTTTTACTGTAACTTATAATTTGAGTAACAAGTTATATATACTAATGTATATAACTTTTTAAAATCAAATTTTTCAAAAACCACATTAAAAAACAAAATACTGAGGCTAGCTGTGCATGGTAGACCAAACACATATGTCTGTCAGCTCCTTCCCCAAATCTCCTACATGATGGTAGAAGGATTTTTTAAAGGCATTTCCTCACTTTTCTCATTGCTGAGACAAGATACCCAACACCTAAAGTTAAAAAAGCAAACATTTATTTTGCTGACAGGTTGTAGAAGTTTCAGTTCATAATCAGCTGGCTCCAAGGCAGGAGCAGGCAGAAGGTAGAATTCAATAAGGCAGTAAATGACTAGCCTTAGGGTAAGTAACAGTCACACCCTTAATCCTAGTATTACAACCTTCCAGTATCACACACCCCAGATCAAGTCACCTCTAAAAAGTACCACCCATGACTGCATGAGGCTTTGGGGGACATCCAGACACAAGCCAAAACAAGCACAAACCTAAAAAATTAAGACAACAGGAAAAAGGACAACAGTAAGACAACTTTGGAAGTTAGAAAGTTGTTGCATAAGAGATGACAGATGAAGTAGACCTGAGAAAGGTGACTTACTGCCAGCAATTGGAGGGGGAGGCAGGTTTATCCATAGAAAGGCTCAGGAAGTAGGGGGGCACTCTATCATGTGAAAATGGGAGGAAAAATAGAATATAAAAGCAGAGACCAATTAAGTCAGTGCAAAATGCATTTAGCTATCAGGAGTTCCCCCAATCCCAGCAGAAGATAGAAATGAAGCTTCACTTTCCAAGAAGATTGAACCAGAGAGATTCTGAACTCAGTATGATAGACAAAGTTGAGAATGCAGGCATTAAGCAACTGGAAAAATTCACTTTCCAAACTAAGGGAAAAGACACAGGCCAGCAAATGGAAAGTCTGCCACAGGCTGTTCATTGATAAGCCTTTTGCATTTATACACAATGATTGACCAACTTTTTATTGTTTCATTCTTTGAAATGAGAAGCTAAGAATCACAATTCACTTGAGGAAGGCCTGTAATGTGAACAAGAGCATCTAAAACAACCATAGTGTAAAACTTGTAACTCAAGGGAAACAGAAATAATGTGGTAGGCAGATAAAAACATTGAACAAATAAACATTAAAATCCTCAGAGAGGTAGATTACTATGCTTAAAGTAGGAATAAAGTATTTTCTATTCCATAAAGTAGGAATAGAAAGCGATAGCTAAAACTTGAGAAAAAACAGTAAATTTTGAAATTTAAAAGTAACGTGATAGCCAAATGAAAATTTCAAGAAAATATTTGAAAGAAAAACTAATCTTTACTGGGTGAGTGGTAGTACTGGGCCTCAAACACAACTTTGAGTTCAAGACTAGAATTCGGTGCCCTGCCGTCCATCTATGTCTGCCCCCAATTTATTTTCAGGGATGTTCACTGTAGTTTGAAGAATTCATCTGCAGCAGTCTGTGCCTCTCTTAGAACTGCTATATCGCAGCACTCTGATTTCAGGAACAATGAAACTTTATTGCCAGTTTCTGCCATTTATGTGAAAATAGAAGAATAAGTTTCCCCTGACCTTGTATTTTTCCCATCATTCTCAAATGCAGTCTATGTAATAATTTTATAGTACCAATTGTACACCGACTGTTTGCCTTTCCTTTTCTAGGAGGTACACGCAAAATTCACTTGCCTTTTATACCCTTGGAAATAATAACTCATATTAGGAAGAAGTATTGACATGTACTGTCTTAGTTACTTTTTATTTGTCGCTGAGACAAAATACCTGATGCCCAAAGTTGGGAAAGGAAAGGTTTATTGTTACAGTTTTTGGAGGTTTCAGTCCATACTCAGTTGGCTCCAAGGCAGGGTGGCATGGCGGGGCCACAGTTCATGGTGGCTGCAAACAGCAAACAGAACAGGCAAGAGAGAGGCACACCTTCTTCCTGCTATTACATCACATGCTGGCTCCACCCCCTAGGAGAGTGTAACACGGACACCACCAATCCAAGCGCTAGACAATGAACCAGTCACAAATGCACAATGCAAATACATGAGGCCTGGGGGCCACCGACGTAAACCATGACATGTACCCAGAGGCAACACAAGCTCCATGGTAATTTTGGTGAGCATCAGCCAGCTTGATTCTCAGATGCCCTCACGATAAACCCTGTACTCAGTGTTCAAATCTGCCTGACATCATTAATTACTGCTCCTGCAGCATTTTATGCTGTGGTGTAGCTGCTGACAACACAGGCTCCTTTAATGCGGTTGTTTGATATTTTCACAGCAACTAAAGCTCAGATTTAATCATTTGATTCTAACTTACTTCCTATCCTAAACTGCAAAGTATTTAAAGACAGCATGGCAGATCTGGGACTATGAGATTGTTGAACAGAATCCTTACAGCCAAAGGACAGACTTCGTAGAAAGTTAAGGACTTCATTTAAAAATATTTTAGACTTTAATTTGATTGTGCTGAAGGTATTCCCTTGTTTTTTGTTATACTGAAGATGCGGGGGTTCTAGAAAGATCCAATGTGAGTATCTAGTTACAATGAATCAGAATTACTTTCCAAAACAATAGTTTATATGTTTTCAAAAGGGTAAAGTAAGTGTGTCCTGCTAAGAGAAAGTTCAACATCTGAATTTATAAAGCAAATATGCTAGAGGAAGGTATTCACATCACTAAAATGTCTAGTCAGTTAGAATTTACTGCAAAAATAAGATCCTTTAGTCAACCTAAGCCCAAGCCACATACTTATCAGTTTGTGAGCAATATAGTTTGAGACATATGTTTACTTTTATGAGAGCTATAACATTTATCTGATAGTTCACAAAATAATTTTGTGTATATTATGTCATTTGATCCTATTTACAGCTCTATAAAGTATGCAAAACAGCTCTTCCATTCAATTTGTGGATGGTAAAATGACTCATTATACACATTTATTGGAAGACTTCCCTCCAATAAATGTGCATCCTCTCCACACACTAATACTTCTAGCAGTACCTGATAACTAGCACAGGAGAACTTTATTGAATGTCCACAAGTAGTTGAACAGATGTTTATGAAAAAGTAATATTCTGAAAAAATGTTCACTTTTAAGTAATATATTACAGGTTTTCAAAAGATGGTGCTTTGTTTATAAGAACAACACACATGGTGGGGCGTGGATAAAGCAAAGCCCTGCCTTCCTTGGCTCCCCAAACAGGACAGAAGCTCTCTAGGTCATGCCCTGGGTCTCACCCATCCCCTGGAAGGAATGTCAGCTTGGGTTGCTTTATCTTTCATGAAGTGATCTCAAAAATCAACAAGTAAGTAAACAAGGTAAAAATCTAACTGTTTTGGGGTCAACTAGGCAGATCACCAACATGAATTATTATATCTCAAAGTACTAAAAGCATTAAAAAAATACTTCTACTATTTTGAACTACTTAAAGTAACTCAAAAAATGCCCACAAAATGACCTTGGTGGAGAAATAAATAAAGTTTGTTATTAGCAAGTAAAGTATTTTCTTATAATGACTTGCTTTGTGTGCATAGCTTTGTGGCTGTGGGGGGCACATTGTCTGACCATCATTTATTTCCAAGGAAACTATTTCCACCTCTCACCTCCAGTGTAGGGTCTGGATCTTATTAATCTTTGTTCTGCCCGAACCTGTCTGATACATGCATTGAGAGGACGTGATGAATGTTTTATGAATAAGTTAATTAATGAATAAATAAATTGCTGCTAAATGAATGTTTCTTGGCAGAGAGAAGAGACAAAATAAAATAAATAAAACAAAAGCTGTAGAGTCAGAAACACTTCGACTTACTTTCAGTTCAGCCAGACAGTAGCTGTATAATCTCAAATTTCTCAACCATGCTGAGACTGGTGAATGAACCGTAAAAAAGAGGTGTACTGAAGAGTGACAAAACCTATCCTCTGGGGCTCTTCTCACCAGACAATGAGAATACATGCGAAATACATGTAATAACTACCAAATTCAATTTACGGCAGATTGGCATTATAACTATTTGTCCTGAAGCCATATAAATCCTGTAAATATACTTTATCCATTAAAAAAGGATGAAGAAAATTAAATTTCAAATCTCAAAATAACATAGCTCTGAATTATAAAATCATGAAATAAGAGTACAACTAAATTCATTATCTTCTTTCAAGAAAACAAATGATTAATTAGAAGTACATACTAGATACCATCAACTGAAAATGACAAAATGAATAGTGTCTGTGAATTATCATCTTTTAAGACATTATGATGAGTATAGACTTGTTGTCATTTTGATTATTAATTTTATTGAGCATGAACATTCACTTGACTGCATTAAACCCAGATAATTTGCCCCAGTAATTTGCTGTTATTTAGATTCTAGGGTGATTTAATGACAAGTTCTACATTGGAAAAGTATAGTTCACTAAATAGCTTGGCAGCCACATTTAAAGCCAAAAGAAATGATTGATAGAAGTGAAAACAAAATATGTGCAAGAGCCTCAGTGGGTATTCCTTATTCTCATCCTCACCAGAGATGAAAACCTGGCTTGGTATTATTTCTATCCCCTGCAAGCCCTTCACAATGCAAATGTCAGGCTGAAAATTTTGGCAATTGTTTGGAGCAAAGGTAAGTTGCCCAGATCACTGGAAAATGTTTTGACATTTCAGTGACCCTTCCATTCTGTTTTACAAAAGATGTTCCAATTAAGCTCTGGGCTTTCATCTTATTTACTCTACTGGCCCTGGAATTGAAAGCTGGGCACTCAATGCTCTTTCGCTGTGGAAGCAGTGCTGAATCCTGCAAAGAGGAGTAAAAACTCAAAGCCACCTCCCAAGAAGATGGGAGCTGACAAAAATTGCTGTTTTTCATGAAGTTACCATTTCCCCACAGCACTGTTGTGCTGGCTTCCCTTCACCTTTGGCTGAGACCCAGCACAGATGTTCATTTTGGCTGGAAGTACACAAGAAACAAACTAATGTTGGGAAGGTCTGGTCCTAGGTTTGCCGCTCATTTGTCATGTAACCTTGAATAAACCTGTTCGTCACTTAGAACCTCCTTTCTTATCTGTTAGTTGATGGAGCTGCACCAGTTGATTCCCAGGGTCCCTTCTGTGATGTGTGCATTTGCTGTCAGGAGGGAGAAGGATGCAATGATGTCATTGTGCCAGTGCAGGTACTGTCCCCTCCTTCCAGGGGAACTTGATGTATTAGAATGAAACAAATGAAATACTCTGAATCTGTGGAAAGATTCCACTGTTACTGAGCTCCAGAGTCGTGAATTGAGGCAGAGACTCATTTGCAGAGAAAAACTGCCCCACCCATGAATGCAATTACAAATATCACACATAGAGAAATTGAACAGATCAGTTGTGCATACCTTGAGCAAATGATTGTGGGGAAAACAGAAAACTCCTGCAGGAGCCTATAAAGTGAAAATAGTTCTACACTATCAAGTCCAAGACTAAATCTTATTACATTCTGTTCAGATATAAAACAAACTTCAGTCACTGGGTTCCATCTGCCCACTTGAAATTGATTACATGAACATTCAAGCTCGTTAAGCAGTATAATATAATTAATGGCGAAAACATTCATAAGAATTGTCAAGGTAGATATCATTTTAGCAAGGCTGTACACTTAAGGATAATCGTTTTTTAAATGATAGGTCTTTCAATATCTTTCATGATACTTGATTTAGTTGCTGCCATTTAGTTACCATAATTGAGAATATTGGACCTCAGAGATGATTTCCTCTGGAATTTCTTCTTGAAATAATGCATCCCTAATCAATATGAAACACTATGCTTTGAGTTTCCTCATAGGTCATGTTTACAGCTTGTATTCTGTAAAGAATTCACATCAATGTCAGGAGCTGAGAATACCTTGAGGAATGGCTTAAAGGGCAAAAGAAATGGCCAGAGGTATTTGAGCACTTCCTGCCCTAAGTGTATCAAAGGGATGATTAGTGATCATTAAATTCTATGAGAGACTGATAGTCTTTTCTTTCTTATCTATGAAGGTTTATCAACTAACAAGCATTCACTCCTTTATGCACCCAACAAATAGTAACTTGTTGCCTGGACTGTAAAAATAATTTGCTAAATCCTTCCATAGGTAATTGGTTTCATCATTTATTACCTAAAGAATATTTCTCACTATGCTCAACTAAAAATCACTTATGAGTAATTAAGCATCTACCATAAATACATTTTCACAATTTTATAGGCTTTTTACTCCTACATTTTAAATCAGACATTGTAAATAAAAGTGCAAGTGCTGGATAAATGACTAAAACAGATCATAAAAGCCCCCATCATCCTATCCTTTCTCGTTTGAACAGTTCACTTGTAAATATACATATTATTCTACTTTGGTTGCTTATCAATGTATTAAGGCAATGTTATTACCTGATAAACCTTGTCTAAGAAATAAAAGATTATCAGTCTCATAGAATTTAATGATCACTGATCATTTGCTTTGACCTACCTCTATCTTTAAAAAGCATCGTAATAATGAACATCATCCAAACAACTCTCTGTTAATACTTTTATAAAATTTTCATTTCTTTCTGTACCAGCAAGGTTTCTAGATGTGCTCTTAGTTATATACCAGAGTGTGCTGGAATCAGAATTTTTAAATAATGGAATTCTATAAATGGAATTGGTAAATCCAAGGCTAATGTGGTTATAGTTTAAGTAATCACTGTCAGACTTCTTGTCATAAAATTTTTCCTTAATGGCACCTTACTTAGCAGAGCACAGTGGCACACATCTGTAATCCCAGCACTTGATAGGCTGAGGTAGAAGGTTTCCAGGCAGTTGGGGCAAGACTGGGCTGCATAGTAAATTCAAGCTTGGCCAGGACTACATAGTAAGCCCTTACCTAGATTCCATGGCAATGGTTGATTTCCATTCTCTGGGTTTGTGATTATCTGAATCATTAATACCTGATGAAATGTTTTAATTTGCTTTTCTTAGAAAAATGTATTTATCTATGTTTTTTAGGATTTCTTCTGACACTGCCAATTTATTATTTTTCCTTATTTTCTATTGGATTAACTTTTTAATTAATTAAGTGTATTGGAACCTTACAGGTATACACACTGATCTCATTCATTATAGGGAACTTGTACCTGTACATGATATATCTTGATTCTTATATTTTCCTCATTCCCCATCCTTCTTTCAATCCTTCTTCCTGTACTTATTTATAAAACTTTATTTCCATGTTTTGCTTTTTTTAATCATTTTTTTCTTTTCTCATATTTCCTCTCCCCTACCCTCTCACTAGTTACCCTTCTCTTTTGAACATTTTCTTCCTGTTTCACAATATCTATTATACATTTTAGTCCTCATTTGTGCTCTTGGTTTCTCACACCAGAGAAACTATGCAACATTTACACATGTGTCCAATTTATTTCACTTAAGGAAATGTTCTTAAGGTACATGCATTTACCTAGAAATGTTTCATAAAGAAATCCTTCTTTATGTCTGAGTGCTACACCATTATACAAAAGAACCACATTTTCTTTATCAGTTCATCCATTGATGGGCATTTGTGCTGTTCCCAAGATTTACTATTACAGACTGTGCTGCTATAAACATGGCTGTCCATGTATTGTGGTGGTATAATGCTTTTAATTCTTTCAGGAAGATACCAAGAAAGGGAATAGCTGGGTTCTATTCTGTCTTCTGGGAGATTTAGTGTTTCTGTTTTAATATTTAGATCATTGATCCATTTCAATTTTAGTTTAGTGAATGGCCAAAAATATGGTTCTAAGTTTAATCTTCAGTATGTAGAAAGCCAGTTTTTCCAGCACCATTCATTTTCTTCAGTGAACAGGTTTGACTCCTTTGTCAAAGTTAAAGTGGCTGAGTATGTCTGGAGTTATTTCCACATTTTCTAATCTGTTCCATTGATCCACAGGTCTATTTTGTTTTGGTTTGGTTTTTTGCCAATACCATGCTGTTTTTATCACAGTAGCTTTGCAGTGCAGTTTCAAGCCAGGGAGAGTAATGCCCTCTGCTTTGTCTTTGTTGCTCAAAGTTACCTTTGTTATTCTAGTTCTCTTCTGGTTCCAAATGAATTTTAGAATTTTTTTCTGTAATTCTGTGTGATATGCTTTTGAAAGTTTGTTCAGGAGTACATTAAATCTCTGTAACAATTTTGGAAGTGTGGCTATATTGAATACATTGATTCTTTCTACTCAAGAACAAGGAATATCTTTCCATTTTCTGATATCCTCTTCAATCTCCTTTTTCAAAGTACTGTAGTTTTCAATATAGAAGTCTTTATTTTCTTCATTAGATTGATCCCTAGGTCTTTCTTTCTTTCTTTCTTTCTTTCTTTCTTTCTTTCTTTCTTCATTTCTTCCTTTCTTCTGTCTTTCCTTTTTTCCTTCTTTCATTTCTTTCTTTCTTTTTTGAGATGCCGTTGTGAAAAATGTTGTTTCCCAAATTTTTCTTTCAATGAATTTGTTATTTATGCACATAAAGGCTATTGATTTTTGAGTGCTGACTTTGTATCAACCTATTGACTTGGTTATTATATCTGGAAGTCTTTTGGTGGAGTATTTGAGGTCTTCTATGTAGAGTTTCACGTCACCTGCAAATACGGATAATTTAACTTCTTCCCTTGCTATCTTTATTCCTTTTATTTCTTTCTCTTGTCTAATTGCTCTGGCTGATGTTTCCAGAACTATATTGAAGAAGAGTCATGACAATAGTCATCCTTGTCTTATTTCTGATTTTAGAGTGAAAGCTTTTAGGTTTTTCCCATTTTGTGTGATGTTGACTATTGGTTTGTCATAGATGGCTTCTATCAGATTGAGATAAAGACCATATATTCCAATATTCTGTAGGGTTTTTATCATAAATGGGTGTTGGACTTTGTCAAATGCTTTTTGTGCATCTATTGAGATGATCATATGGTTTTTGTCCTTGGCTCTGTTAATATGGTATATTACATTTAATGATTTGTGTACACTGAACCATCCCTGAATGTCTGGGATGAATCCTATTTGGTCATAGTGCATAAATGTCTTCATGATTTGTTGCATTCTGTTTGCTAGTATCTTATTAAGAATTTTTGCATCTATGTTTATTACAGAGATTGTCCTGCAGGTCTTTTGTTTCTTTGTCGTGGTTTTTTGTTGCTGTTGTTTTGCTTTGTCTTGTTGACCCTTCTCTGGTTTTGGTATCAGGGCCACATTTACATCCAGGAACAAATCTAGGTATATTGCTTCCCTTTCAGTTTCATTAAAGAGTTCTAGAAGTAGTTATATTAAGTCTTCTCTAACTTTCTTGTAGAATTTAGCAATGAATCTGTGAGAACCTGATTTTTTTTTGTTGGTAGGATTTTAATTATATCATTGATTTCATTGACTGATACTGGTTTGTTAAGAATTTTTATATCAGCATAATTCAGCTTTCATAATTCATTTGTATCTAGGAATCTGTCCATTTCTTCTACATTTTCCATCCTATTGGAATACAGGTTCTTGAAGTAGGTATTGATGATCTTCTGGATTTCTGCAGGATCTGTTATGATTTCACCCTTTTCCTTCCTAATTGCATAGTCTTTTTTTTCCATTTTTTGATAAAGTTGGATAAGGGTTTCAATTTTATTTAATCTTTCAAAAAACAAACTTTCAATTCATTGATTCTTTGTATTGCTTTCTGAGTCTCATTGCATTAATTTCTTCTCTGATATTTATAATTTTTTTCCTCATATGTTTTTTGGGCTTGACTTGCATTTCTTTTTCTAGAAGCTTGAGTTTTAACATTAAGTTGTTTATGAGCTTGCTCTGTTTTCATGATGTGGTTATTCATCGCTATAATTTTCCCTCATAGGATTGCTTTCATTGTGTCCCATTAGTTCTGATACATTGCATTGGCATTATTGTTTAACTGTACAAACTGTCTAATTTTTTCTTTAACCTCATCAGTGACCCATTGGTTGTTCATGTGTTTATGAAGTTCTTGTGTGTATCAGTGTTTTACTAGAGAAACAGATATAACAGGAAATATACAAATGTATAAGAAATTGAAAGATTGGATTATAATGGTCACCCACGGAGTTGAATGAGGAAGCATCAGAGAGTGTCTGCATGTTGGAGAGGGAAGGTGTCAGTTCAAGGTCTGGAGTTCACTATAGTGTTCGTGCAAGTCTATTTAAGCAGACAGATAGGTCTGTGATGGAAGGCTAAGGAGTTTATGCTGGAAGGCTAAAGAATCAGCAGCAGAAGCTGAAGAGCCTGTGATAGAAGGCTGAAGAGTCTATGACAAAAGCCAAAGGGTCTGTGCTGGAAGCTTGGAGATGACATCTATGCTGAAGGCAAAGACTGGGGCTCCTTTGAAGAGCAGAAATGGGTCCATCCTTTCTCATTTCCCCTTTATACTGTACAGGTGATAAGCTACCCTAGGGTGTAGAATTGCTGAGCTGATTTAGTTAAGCTTCTAAACTTCTCAAGTCGACACAACCAATCAACCATTACATTGTGGTTTATTTTTGTCATTGATTTCCCATTTCATTGCACTATAATAGTATGCATGAGATAATTTCAATTCCTTTACATTTACTTAAGCATATTCTATGAGCCAGTGTGTGATCTAGTTTGGAGAACACTGGTGTGCAGCTGAGAAGAAATTGTACTCTCCTGCTGTGGGGTGGAATACTCTGTACACATCTACTAAGTCCGTTTGTTCAAAAGTTTGGTTCAGTTCTAATATTTCACTGTTGATTTTTTTGTCTAGTTGATCTGTCTACTTGTGACAATAAGATATTGAGTTTCCCCATTACAATTATACTACTGCTTATATAACTTTTTGTGTCTGTTAATATTTGTTTTATATAATTGAGTACACATATTTAGTGCATATATATTTATGATTGTTCTCTTCCTCTTGGATTGTTCCCTTTACAGGGATGTAATAACCTTTTTTGTCTCATCTAATCTGTCTTGGCTTGAAATTCATTTTGTCTGCAAATGGAATAGCTACTCCTGCTTTTTTCTGGGTTCCTTTCATGGGGTGTTTTGTTTCCATCCTTTGACTTGTAGTTTACAAATTTCTTCTTGAATTAAGTGTGTTTCTTGTATAAAAGATACTGTTGAATCTTGCTTCTTGATCCAGTTTGCCAATCTGTTTTTTTTTTTGATTGCCGAATTGAGACCATTAACATTGATGGTTAAAACTGATATGTATTTACTTATCCTCATCTTGTTATTTTCCTGCTGCTGGCTCTCCCCCACCCCCATCATCTGTTTAATTACTTTCCTTGCCTGGTGGAATCATTCTATTGGGTTCATGGAGTTGTAATCCCTGTTATCTCTGTCTAGAATGCCTTTAAGAACATTTTTGAGTGCTGGTTTGGTGTTCATAAATTTCTTCAAGTGTTTAGTATCATGGAAGTATCTTATTTCTCCACCAACTTCGAAGGATAGTTTTGCATGTACATCAATCTGGGCTCAAGTTGTTTTCTTTTAGGACTTGACATACTTCCCTTCAAGTTCTCCTTGATTTGAGGGTTGATATTGAGAAGTCTGCTATAGTTCTGAAGGGTTTTCCTTGTGATTTGTTTTTTTCTAATAGCATTTTTTATATTTTGGTCTCTTAAATTTTGGGCATCTTGACTATTACATGCCTTGGCTTACATGTTTTTGATCAAGGCTAATTGGAGTTTAATATGCCTCACTTATCTGTATTCAAATTCCTTTTCTCTGCTTGGGACATTTTCTGTCATGACTTCTGTAAACAGGATTTTAATGTCATTGATGCTATCATCTGCCTTTTCATTGACGCTGATCAATCTTATTTTATTCTTTGCAGCATCTATCAGCTACTGTGCTGATTTCTCATTGTTCCTTGTTATTTTCAGAAAATGTTTCTTTTCAAGATCAATAACTACAATCCTGCCTTCTATTTCTGAGAGTCTGTCCTCACATTTGTTTATTCTGCTATGGACACTTTTAGTGGAATTTTTCATCACTTGTGTATCTATTTGACTGTTTCATGGATTCTACTTCTTTCTTATGTTGGGCATTCATGGTGCTCTGTCATTTTCCCAAGATCCTCTTTTTCATCTGTGTATGCTCTAGAATCACTAAACCTTTTTATATTACAGTCATATCTGTGTATTTATCTGAAAAATTATTTCTGATGTGATTGATTTTCTAGAGTCTCATTCATGTACTTTGTTACTTCCACTGCTACTACTTCAGAGAATCAAGGTGTATGGCTTTTGGATTGTTTCACCTCATTGCTTTTGGTGATCTGAAAGTCTAGGGTTGTATTTTGTGTAAGTCTCCTGTTATTTTCTGTTTTTCTGTTTGTTTGTTTGTTTGTTTGTTTGTTGTCTTTTAGTTTAGCTCCTGGGTTGATACTTGTAAACTGCCAATGGCAAATAGCATATTGTTAGTATTTAGAACCCTTAAGAAATGACTGTTTCTCAGTGATGTCTTCCAGGTGTTGTCGGTTTTTGGGTTTTGAGTCTGTCACAAGATCCTATTTCTTCAGTTTATTGGGGATGAGAAGTTGCTGCCTACTTGGTTTTTAGACACTGGCCTTTAGTATTTTTTATGACCTTTGGGCAATCTCATTGCTAGTATAGCAAGAAGAACAAATTGGTTACAACAATTACATAACTTTCGCTAAAATGATATAATCGGCAAAAACAATAGCATCAAACTCAGGCTTAAAAATGACAAATTGAGGTAATTATTAACCTGCCACATTCAACTATATGAACTAGATATGTGGTTATATAACAAAATCTAAAATTAAACAGAAAATCATATACAGTAAATAAACCCTCACTATAGTGATTTTATCCTCAGGGGAGAAAATTTAAAAAGAGGCTTGGGGGAAGATAGAGAAATAGAAGAAGAGGAAGAGAACAGAACTAAGGCTGGAGAATGAAAGAAGATTACATAATGTTTGAGAAACTGATGAAGAAGAAGATGGGAAAAAAAGAACAAAATAAAAGTAAGAACAGAATAGAAGAACAATTAAAAAAAGCTAGAAACCATGTTCACACTCATATAATAATAAGAACAAATAAGAAAAAGCTTGAACTTGGCTCCCTTTCAACTTAAACTCTGTGCCCTTCCCTCCTGCTAACTCAGTTCCCTGATCCTGACATTGGTTGATATTAGATGGAGCCAGCATTTGCTCTGAGTTTCAAGCTTAGTTGGTCTTCTCCAAATGGCTCTTCATCAATTGCCCTGTCCTGGAGGACATCCAAACTCAAAAACTCACCAGTCGCTGAAGTACTTTGCATCCACTGTACTATTCCACTAGTGTGTTTCTCTGTTAAGGTCTCTGGAGTCACCAGTAGTCACCAAGTGTCTGCAAGTTTGAGTGAGTCCAGGCTCAGGGAAGTAGTGCAACATGCCACCTCTTCTTCTTCATTGGACTCTCTCTCTTCACTCTCCTTATGAGCTTCAGTTTTCATTTGAGATCCTTCCTGGGTCCAGGGGACCCACCTCCACTTTCTCCTCCTAACATTGTTGTATTACAGTGTCTGGATATGAAATTTCAGAGAGGTTCTTTTTCTGCTGCTCACCACTCTGCCATCTTTCTAGAAGTCTTCCTATTGGATTAATATTTATACTAAAATTGTGCCTCTACATGTCATTATTATTAACCTTTTGTTATGCATGGGCCTATAGTCTAATTCTCCATCCTAATGCTGTAACTAGTATGTCCTCCTCAAAATTCAAACCAATCATGCCACTTCCTGTTGTGAAGTCTAGGAAAATTCCTCATTATGTGCAGGATCAAATGCTAAGTTTTACAGTTAAATATACTTGGCCCCAAAAGTCTGAAACTAGGAAGACTGACCTAGGTTTTCTTGTGCCTACCCGCTGTGCTTGGTGCTATTGACCAACTCAAAACTCTGTCAATTCCCAGCACCTTCATTGACCTTCAGGCCCCAGATGCTTATGTTCCTCCATCTGGAATGCCTTGCCCTTTTCCATCTGTGACAGGCAGATGGCCACCATATTCCAACACTCAGATTTCTTCATGGAGTCTTCCCTGACCAACATTCCTACCTAAAAATTCACACCTCATAGATCAATCACCTCTTTATCACACCTTTCTCATCTCTCTTAGACTATAGATATTAACTGGACAGTGAAAGGATATATATATATATATATATATATATATATATATATATCAGACATGTAGGCAGGACAATGACATTGATCTACATATATAAATAAGAAAAGAATTGATTGTGAGAATTAAGCATTTATAAAACTGCTGGCAAAGGTAGCGGAGAGGGATCCAGGCGAACATATTAGAGATTACAGAAAAGAAAAATCTGCCATTAATCCAACTGCTGCAGCCACCAAAATATTTTGAGACTTTCACTATGTGGATGTCAGATTGATTTTAGAATCTGTGACTGCTTTTCTCCAACTACAGCTCTAGACTTTGTTTGCCAACCTGAGTCACCAGCACGTGACCTCCCCCACCCTCTGCTCTGCAAGTTTCATGCAAATGCATCTGTTTGGCAAAAGACATTTTATACTGAACAACTTAATTACAAAGCAGCCTTGGAAAGTTGGTTCTTTTCCTTTCTAGCTTTTGTAACACAATCCAGAACATAGAGGCACAAGATAGGACATCAAGAAAGGCAAAAATATATGTTTGGAGCCAACAGATAACATAAAAATTTTCCCTTCTGCTTCAAATTCTAGAACGACTCCTGCTCTGTATTTATTGACCTAAGGAACTGTGATACCTAAGTGTTTGCCTCCTCTTCCAGGTTTATAAGGTCATTGAGGATGGGCATGGTGACAGGCTCATTGCCTTAACTCACAGGGTCTCAAGAATAGCCAACAAGCAAGCCATGAAACATTTGACAAATGTTCAAAGAGAGCCAAGCAATGTGGTGTTCCTCTCATCTCACTATGTAACTTCTGTTACATTTCCTTGTAAGATCCAGGCACATCGCAAGAGAAGAAATCAACCAACCTCAAGAAGGAATGTTTTGGAGCTAGAAAAGTCTTTATTCAAGCCCATTTTCTCTGTTCTTTTGAGAAATTTTATCCTCTCCAAACCTCATTATTTTTCTTTCTTATTAGGACTTGCTAGAAATATTGAATGAGGGACTACATAAAAGCACATAACAGACACTGAACAAAGATAAGGGTTTTTTTAAGTTTTTAAACAAAAAAAACAATAAATACAATGATACAGAATTTTGAAACAAAATAATAGGCAATTAACAATGCTTAATATATTGCATATTGTTATCTTCAAAGTAGTTTCTCAGATTACAAAAAAATAAGCATGAAAAATGATCTAACAGTGAAAGCACAAACTGTTCTTTTTGATGAATTAATAGATATTAATAGTATAATTATCTATCATATATATCATATATCTATCATATATATAATACTATATATCATATATATATATATATATATATATATATATATATATATATATATGATGTTTTCCCTCCTTTTCTCAGTATTCTTTGCAGGGCTGGTTTGGTGGTCATGAAGTTCTTCAGCTGTTCTTTGTCATGGAAGTATCTTATTTCTCCATCCATTTTGAAGGACAGTTTTGCAGGGTACGTCAGTCTGGGTTGAAAGTGGTTTTCCTTTAGGATCTGAAATACTTCACTCCATGTTCTTCTTAACTTCGTTGTTTGTGTTGAGAATTGTGCTGTGATTCTGATAGGTTTTCATTTATAAATGATCTGTCTTTTCTCTCTAACAGCTTTTAATATTCTGTTCTTATGTTGGATTTCTGGGATGGTGATTATTATATGTCTGGGTATAGTTTTATTTTGGTTATGGCTATTTGGAGTTCTACATGTTTCACTGATCTGTATGTCAGTTTCCATTCTCATGTTTGGGAAATTTTCAGCTACTACTTCTGTAAATAGCCTCTTGATGTCACTTGTGTTGTCCCCTTCTTTTTCACTTATCCCTATCAATCTTATGTTGTTTTACTTTGCATTATCTTGCATTGGTTGAATTATTATTTCCTGATTCCTTGTTAGTTTTAAAAGATCTTTCCTTTCCTGTTCACTAGCTGCAATCTTGTCTTGAGGTCTGAAATTCTATCTTCACTTTCATTGAGGTGGTTTTGGCAACTTTCAATGGACTTTTTGATTTCCTGTATATCTCTTTGAATCTGCTTCATGCATTGTTTGTTTTATATTGTTCATTCAGGGTTTCCAGCTTTTTGCACTGTTCCTCTAATTTTTTAACTAGTCTTCTTTAGATGTGTTCAGCATTTCTTTCATTACATTTATCATTTCTTCTTTTACCTGGGAGATTATTTCTGATTTGAGTTCTTTTATAGCTTCCCAGAGTTGTTTCTTTATTTCAGTTGTTACCATTTCAGGTGTTTCAGGTGTATGGCTTATATTTTCTTCTATGTACATGGCTCCTAGGCTTTCTTGGGATAGGCTAGAGGTTTGAGATTGCATTTTGGTCTTTCATTTTGTCATTTTCCTTTATTTCTGGGTTTCAAGCAATGTTCCAAAGCTTCCCCTGGGCATGCTGCAAATCTTCTCACTGCCCTCAACTCCCAGGGTTCAATAGAGGTGGCTAGGCATAGCCCAGTCAGGCCTGTGGGACCTTCCATGCCTCCTCTGGTATTTCAGGAAGCTGGGAAGAGTCCTAACTGCTGGGATGGATGGTCCAAAGCTCTCCTTGAATGAGCACAAGTGTGCTGGAACTCACCTTGTGCACCCTCAGCTCCCTGGATTGAAAGAAGGTCATTAGGCATGGTCCAGTCAGGCCTGCAGGCCTCCTTTCTTTTCTCCTTTCCCTCATCCTAGTTTTTCTTTCCTTTTGAGCAGTTTCTTCCTCTTTCACTTTCACAGTATCTATTGTACATTTTGGATCTTATTTACTGTTTATTTTTTATACTAGGAAGACAACACGATGTTTACACATGAGAGTCTGATTTATTTCAGTTATGAGTTTGGTCTTTTATTTACCTATGAAAGCCTGAAGTTTATCCTTCTTTATAACTGAGTAGTACTCGATTGTACAAAAATACATCTTTTTTATCCATTCCACAGTTTATGGGTATTTGAGTTGTTTCCAAGATTTAACTATTAAGAATTGTGCTGCTATAAACATGGATGCACATATATCACTGTAGCATGATGTTTTCAATTCTTCTGGGAATATATTCAGAAGCAGAATATCTGGGTAGAATGGGACCTCCAACCCTAATTTTTTGAGGAATCTCCACAGTGATTGTACCAGTCTACACTCCCACCAGTAGTAAAGAAGGATTCCTTTTTCTTTACAACCCCATCAGCATTTGTTATTGGTTGATTTTTTGATGATATACATCCTTTCTGGAGTGGGATGGAAGCTCAGTGTTGTTTTAATTTGAGTTTCTCAAATGACCAATAATGTTGAACTACTTTTAATCTCTTTTATCTCACCTTCATTGAAGTGTAGAATAAAAGTCACTGATTTAACCTTTTCTCTTCTATCACTGCTAATCTTCATTATTTTGTCTAATTATAATTTTTTACTTGATTATTGCAAAGGAGTTTAAAGGTAAGTATCATGATACATAATTGATACCTAAACTAGCTGAGGCTTTGGACATGAGTGATTTGCCAAGTCTCCTTCTCATCCTAAAACCAGTAACCTAGCAGTTTGTTTTTGTTTTTTTTCTTTTTTGGTGTTTTAATTATTTCCAAATTATTTAAAACTCAATTATTTGCAAAGATTGTGTTAAATTTGGACTTTTGTCAAGAGGTCTGATCAAAATTACATGTTTAAGGACAGAGAGGAATAAGAATCGAAGAGACAAGTTATCTAACTTTATCAGATAACTTTTTGCTTCTAACATGGTATAACTTAGGAACAATTCTTGCATTTTACTATGTAATTTGTTTGCCTCAGATTCCTTAAGCATGAATCTGCTACTAGTCAACTTTGGAACTAGGTTGAGTAAGTTTAACTGTCTAGATTTTGATGCTGGGTCTCTAAATTGATGGAACTGGGTAATCTCTATTTCATTTCAAGGTCTCTGTGATTTTTTTCAGACCACTCTAGGACCCTGAAAGCTGAGGGACCAATTGCAGTCTCCATTAGTAGCATACAAAAAGCCAAAAATAATTCTTTCTGCTTTCTTTCTGAGTGAAAGCAGCAGCAGGCAGCAGTAAAGGGCACATCCCTCACATCCCTCTCTGTCTTTGCCAGAACTAAAAAGAAGCCAAAGGGTTAGGAGTTGAGAGTGCTAGGCAGAGGCCAAACACAGTGAAGGAAGAAGCTGAGAAAGCAGCTGACAGCCGAGATGCTGAGATACCCAAGGAAGTCTGCATACTCCCAGCCTGGCAGGTACCAAATACACACACCTTAGCCATTCATGTTTCAGTTTGCTGTGCGAATCTCTGCATAGTTTAATAAAGTACCAGATAACTAAAATGGCATTTTTATGCATGAGCCTTCTGCATAGTGACTTGGCTCCTTCTAGGGGTACATCAAAACTATGTAGGCATGCCACAAGTGAAAGAAAACCTTACAAAATCCATCAGAGAATAATACCATGAACAATACAGCCTCAAGAATGGGCAATGCAACACTTCATTAGCCATTCAGTCCTTCCCTGTTTATTGATAATAAAAATGAAGATAAGGAAAGAGATTAATGATTCTCTTATGGTCATTCGTGTTATCATTATATAACTTAAACCATTCAACTTGTAGAATAAAACCCACTAAAGTATGAATTGCATTTGGATATGTCTTTCTGTATCACACTTTTTATTACATTGAATTAGTAGACTAAGTAGAGAAGACCTACCTTCATTAATGTTGGTAGGCATCATGGAAACTTTGAAGGGCAAAAAAAAGTTTAAGGGTAGACTCATTCATTAATCTCTCTCTTTCTCTCTCTCTCTCTCTCTCTCTCTCTCTCTGTCTCTGTCTCTCTGTCTCTGTCTCTTTTCTCCTTCCCATCTCCCTGTATCTCTGACTAGGACATCATTCTTTCTCTGTTCTTAGATACTGGAGGTAGATATTTGAGTTCAAATTTCTCAAAACTGGATTTTCACACTTACATTAATACTGCACCTTTTTGGTTTCTGCCTTTGGTCTTGTACTGAATTATATGACAAGTTTTCCTGAATCTTCAGCCTGCAGACAACATATTGTAGGATTTCTCAAACCTCCATGGACACAAGCATCAATTCTTACAATAAATTCTCATTAAAAAAATAAAAGTAGCCAGTTATATCTAGAGAAGTCCAGTTAAAGAGGTTAAAAGAGATAAGAACCAACTTTCTTCACTGATCTCTTTCCAGTCATAAAAGGATGGAAAAGTGTTCTAGTTAATAGAAAACAAAAATACACCATGAGGATTTACATGGAGATATTGAGCAGAATATGCTGTTCAGAGATGTGTTAATAACTTTATAAGAAGTAATCATATTTGTTTTCTTTTTGTTTTACTAGATATTATTACATTTCTTCTGAGTATAGAACACACATACATACATAAACACACACATTTCAAGGAAGCAGTTTGGAAAAGTTAAATATAGGAGATGAAATACTAACTTAGATTTTCTATACCTTTTGCAAATCTGTTAGACATAACTCACAATGATTCAAAATGCCACAGAATGACTTAGGGCAAAATAGATGGTGACAGGTCAGGTAAAACTTACTTCTAAAAATTTTAAAAGACAATGAAAGTGATGCTGTTACTTACATGAGTCCTGATGTCTATAATTTAAAAACAAATTGAAGGAAGTCCTTAGTTTCACATAAAATGAAATAAATACTCACTATCGTATTTCTTCCACTGAATGCAGCTAAAAAAAATATATATAATTCAAAGAACAGCTATTGGAAGACTACAAAAAGTAGCAGTATTAAAACCAAAATCCAAAATATCATTGAACTGGTGGTGAGTTTATTGCTAATTTACTCTAGTGTCTTCAGCCAGTGATACTTGAAGGAAACACAGGAGGAGGCATCAGTAAGAACACAACACAGAAGGTCCCCTCTGGTTCAGCCCAAGGAGTATGAAAAAAGCTGCTGGTACCAACAGAAGCAGCATCTGTAACAGTAGGTACCTGAAATCCCACAGGAAAGGAAAATCCTCCCTGATTCAAGGAACTGTGTCTTGGAAAGAATAGCAGAAATGTTACTCCTTTTGAAAATCTCCTTCTGCTCTCACTTCTTTCCTCCCTATATGGCATGACAGACAGGGGAAACCATGGCAGAGTAAAGGAAAGTCCTAGGTTTCTAGCCTGGAGATTTAAAAAAGTGGTTCCAAAGAATTGGAAAATACCAGACCATGTCACTAAGAGGAAGGAACTCAGAAAACTGACTCCACAAAGTTGTTTACAACTTGGGATTCACCCCAATCTATTTCCCATAATAAAGACTGAAAATTGAATCAAGATAGTGTACCCAGGACCTGCACTGAGAGTACACATGTGACACAGGCTTAAACATCAGTGAAAAGGCTACAATGACAGAAGAACAGACAACAGAACAAAAGGAGCCACATCTAAGACACGTTATAAAAAGTCAACAGTATTAAAACTAAACAGGACTCATCAAGAAACACAACTACAGATCAAACTGAAGACTCTATCAGAAAATATATAAAATACATGGAGTACATAAAAGTATGAACCATCACAGTGAGTGAGTTGGTTGAAGAGTTGAAAACTAGTCAGTGTATCTGCCATGCCCTAAAAAAAACCCAAACTATATAATCATATCGATGGATGAGGAAAATACTCTTGGCAATATTCAGTATCAATTCAGGATAATAACTAAATGGCCTTGAGACAGAAGAGAATTTCTTCAACCTGAAAAAGAGAACCACAACCAGTATAATATTTAATGATAAAAAACTGAATACCTACCAATTAGCATAAGGAATAATACAAAGTGATAAGGAAATAAAAAAGATAAAACTAATATAAATATCCATCCATTCCTGTTCCAAATTGCATTTGAATTCTTTTTTTAAAATTTTTTTAAATTTTATTTAAAGAGAAAAAAAACCAAACCAAACGAAACACAATAAAGGATAGTAACAATACAGAATTCCAAGGAAAAGAACAACAACAAAAAAAAACTACTAAGAAATAATTACTTGATAAGTTACATACTGACATCTGACATCTTGGAAATAGTTGTTCAAATTACAAAATTAAAACATGCAAAGTAGGCATTCAAACAGTGAGACTGTTAATAGTTCTGCTCCACGATCTAACAAAAACAGTAATATGGTCATCCATTTTACACACTTAAACTTACATGCAATTATATTAAAAGGGTAAAATTAAACACAACAAAATAGAACAAAGCAGGTCACAAGAAAGCAAGGTAAGAGACATACATTTCAAAGCTAGGCAATCAGAGATACTCACTCTCTATCACACTGACTCTTTTTCTTCCAAGTACTTGTCCATATTGTCACATACAGGGAATTCACACGAAACAACATAATATGGAACTGATCTGAACAGGATGAAGAAGGCGTTTCAGGTCTTCAAGACCAGACAATAAGGAAGCCAAGAATGACTGTCATAGTGTCTCTCATTCTCTTCAAAATAGCTGTCCATACCTTCATATGTGTTGAACTTAAACAAAACAAAACAAGCTAAAATCACTTTGAACAAAGAATGATAGTATTGCTGGATTTCACATCGTGACATTACAGAGTCAGCACTGTGTAGTGTCTCTTTTTCTTCAAAGTAGTAGTTCATTTCAACATGCGATTTATAGTTGGTTCTTGTAAACTGTTTATAAGCACGAATTCATGGTGCCTCTGGGTGGGTCGCCTGTAGGGCGGTTCAGCTCCACACTCGGGGCCGCTCAAGCCAGTCGCATCGGCACAGGTTCAGAGGCTCAGGTCAATCTCAGGCACAAATTCAGGTGTCTCAGCAAGAGTGCCATGCTTGCCGATCTTAGCTTCTCTAATGGTAGCCCCGGGACCTCATATTCGAGCAGTTTCTTTCACTTCAGTTTCTTCCTGGGTTGAGAGAATCCATCTCCCTCTGTTTGGGTCTCTCCAGGGTGTTCTATTCTGGCATTTGAGCTGTCTCTCTCAGAGAGGGTCTGTATCCTGCTACCTACCAGTCCGCCATCTTTTCACCTCCCTCACATTTGAATTCTTAGCCAAGATAGTAAAGAACAATAGCTATAAAGTATACAAATTTATAAGGAAGAAATAAAACTCTTTTCACACAGAGCACAATTGTCTGCATAAAAAATCTCAAAACATCCATTTTAAATCTCTTCAGAAACACTGATTACCAAGGATTTAGTATTTAAAGACAACACATTAAAATCTATATTTATATTAGTAATGAATAAATGAATAATAAAAGTATCATTTATCACTTTAAAATATTAAATTCTTAGTTAATATTAGCATTTTAATTGGTTGTAATATCACAATTCTGAATGTTAGTTATATTTAATTATATCTATGACCACACATATACAGAATTTTTATGCTGAATATTTTGATAGAGAGAAAAACCATAGTATTTGTAGATTTGAAGACATGACATTTTTAAGATTCCAATTTTCCTCTAAACTGATTTTTTGTTATTTTAATAAAAATCTCTGCAAAGGTTTTTGGTACATGCAAACTAGCTAATTCTAAAATTTATACAGAAAGGCAAAGAAAGAAGAATAGTCAATGCAATGTTGAATAAACAAAAGTAAATTAATCACACAACCCAATTTTAAATCCTACTACAAAGTTATATTATCAAGTCAGTATAATATTGGAGAAAGAATGGACATACATATTGACAAAGCAGAATAGGGAATGAGGAAATAGACTTAACAAATATGTCATTTCATTTTTGGCAAAGCTGCACAAGTTATTCAAGATGAATGACAGCCTTAGCAACAAAAGGTACTAGAACAATTGGCCATTGATATACAGAACATCAAGCTTGAAATAAGCTTTAACATTTTACAAATCTTAATTCCAAATGGTTCCTAGATCTATACTTGACATTCTAAATATAGGAAAAAAAACTAACACTTTCAGACAAAACTAGATAAAATTTATAACAAACATTCATATGTCAAAATATACACACAAACTTCCTTGCATATGGTATAAAAAGTCAATAGATTGCATCAAATCAAAATTCAGGATGCTTGATCTATTAAAGATATTGTTAAAAGAAAAGATATTGTTAAAAGAAAAGATACTGTTAAAGAAAAGTTATAAAGCACAAAAAATACTTGCAAATCACATAGCCAGCAGAGAACTTTTATCCAAAACATATAGTCATCAAAACTATTTTCTTTTAATAAGAAAATAACTCAATTTTTTAAATAAGAAAAAATTTCAGAAAGAAAGGCACACTAAATGGAATTAAGCACTTGGAAAAAACCATTACCTGTTAGGAAAACACAAATTAAAGGTATAATGAGATGAAATAGCACACCTACAAAAATGTCCAAATAAAAAATTACTGATAATACTTACGGTTGCTGAGCATGCTAAGCAACTGGAACTACCAGACATTGCTAGCAGGAATTGAAAGCAGTACAACCACCCTGGAAAGCAGTTTGACAATTTCTTACAAAGTTTGACATATACTTACTGTATGATTTCACATTCTGATTTTGAGTTAACACCCAAGAAACAAAAATTTAGATTTATACAAAAAAATACATAAATGTTCATAGAAGCTTTATTCATAAGAGGTAGAGATAGTTGTCCTCTTGGATAAGGTGTTACAACCATATAATGAGAGACTATGAGACACTACTCAGAAATATAAAGGAATAAAGCAATAATGCACAAGAACTTTGATAATCTCAAAGACCCTATACTGGATGAAAAAAGACTTAAAAGTTTATATACTGTATGAGTTTATTAATATAACATTTTCCAAAAGATAAAACCATAGTGACAAACTAGATCTGAGATCTGTGATTGAGGATTACTGGGAGACGGAGGTAATAATTTAAAAAGGGAAGTACAAAGGAATTTGGAGCAGGGAATGGGTAACAAAACTATTCTGTAGTAGTGGTTGTCTAAATATAGATACAGTAAAATCCTCCCATATACTTAGGTACTAGTTAAGTTTATGGACTTAAATTCCTAGAGAACTTTCAGGAAATTAGCAAAGCACACTTCTGGATGTGTCATGGAGGCATAACTTTGGGTACTATATCTGCTCCTTGAGCACTTTGTCTCTGGTACTCTTCCCCTGCCCTGAACTAACAAGATTTATTCCACCACATCCTCTTACAACAAGATGTTCCTTGGAGCCAACCAACCATGGACTGAAATTCCTGAAACCATCAGCCAAATAAAGATTTTTAAATTGTGAGAAATATTTTGCCCAGGAACTGAAAGGTAACTTATTAGATAATACTTACTAACTGTACATTATATTAACTGTTCAAAAAAAGAATAAACTTTACTATGTGTTAATTTAAAAAATGAAACTTAAAAAACACACTGTGAAATGCCCCTAATTTTAATACTGAGAACAGTAAAAAGTTTCTCCCATCATTTATGTGAACATAGTATAATGAATAGTAATAAATACCAAAAGATACTAAGAACATCCTGATGAGAAAATTTTTCATTTATTTATTTGTTTGTTCATCAATTTATTCATTCAACAAGTACTTTTTCAGCATTTACATTGTTTTAGACACTCTATCAATCACTGAGTTTAACAGTAAGTATTGGAAGACCTTGGTTTGACACATCTTGGTACAAGGTAAAGGCATAACTGCAAAGTACTTGCAACATACTACAAAAATCTGAACTGATAGAATATAATCCAGTTCTCCAATGAATGGAGCATGATTTTAGAGAATATTGAGATAGTTCTCATTGGACAGGAGAGTCCCAGGTTGTTGTAATATGAAGTTCAGACCAGCTCCTAGCATCACCGACAAATGGTACAGGGCAGTTCCTAGCTATCAGCAACTGTTTTCCTCCTTCTTGGTATAAAACTTTCCTTCTCCTCTCATGAAATATTGACCTGGGGAAATGACGTTCATAATATATCAATTAAGTAATTGGCATTGAGATTCATTTGAGATGAAGTATCTAAGAAACTAATTAGGCTATAATTTTGCAAGAGTAATATCACCCTTCAACAAAAATGAGATAGATTTATCTCTAAGTAATCAGACTATAGATTACAGAACAGTAAGTGTTCTTTTAAAGAAACAAAATCGCTTCTAGCATTTTTTCTTGACATTAAAATTGCAAAATTATGGTTTTTTAAATTTTATTTAACTGTATCTAAATTTTGTTGTTGATTTTATTTGTTGTTTTTTTGTTTGTGTGAAGTGTATGTCTATAGATTATTTCCATGACAGAAAGGACAAATGTTCATGGGAATTAAGAGAAATTTTAATACAGGAGTTTTCTGAGTGGTAAATATCAGTAGATTGGACATAGAAAAAGTGTGGGTATTGGAATTAGATTATTTTTGTATAAACAGTGACTCTACCATATTGCATGACCTTCAGATTTTTGTTTAAACTTTCTATAAGAAAGACATAATAATTATACTGTTATCACAGGGTAAAGATATTTGAGATAACTATACTACTAATCTGTTAGTTCATCAAAAAAGAACAGTTTGTGCTTTCATTGTTTGACCATTTTTTCATGCCTATATCTTCTAATCTGAACAACTACTTTGAAGATAACAATACAAAATATATTAACCAATATTAATCCATTATTTTGTTTTGAAATTCTGCCTCATTTTTATTTTTTTATTTTTATAATAGAAAAAGATAATTGAGATAAAAGTAAATAAATATTCTGTAATCTTTAAATGTACTTAAACACTATCTATTATATTCATTACATATATAAAACAGTGTTCTAGTAATTAAAAGGATAACAATATTGAAAGTATAACAATAACTTCTTAGAAAAGAAAATAATATAAAAAATAAACCATTCCTATTAGGCCATTGCTGTAAATTAAGCATACATTTTTTTGTTTCTGAAGATATTCTAAAATTCCAAGCAAGTTTATGTAAGCTGTTTCCACCAAAAAAATTAAAGATTCTCTGAGTCATATGGTCTAGTTGGCTCAAAGCCATTAATATAAAATAAATGACCCATTTATTTTAAATTACCCATGGTAGCATATTGATTTACTATTTCACCTTATAAAAATAAAAATATTTCAGTCATAGAGATTCTGAGGGTATGCAATTTTCAAAGAAGAACGGTGAAACTAATTGGAAATGAAAGGCACAGAAAATTACTATATTTCAAGAGAGGGTGAAATAAGTAGTTCAGTCAATATGAATATATAAACAGAAAGTTGGAAGTAGTGGTTGTTGCTTGGTTCTTAAGGTACAAAACTCTCAAAGCAAGGATGAAACAACTCATGTGATAAACAACTGACTTGGAGAAAGGAAAATATGGTAAGAAAGATTTTTACAAGAAATCCACCAGGCTGTGTCAAGGAGACAAAAAGAAACACATGGAAATTGGTGAATCTGGAGACAAGAGTTCCAGTCTAAAGCCAAGTCAAGCCACAGAGATAACCTGGCCTCCACCCACTAGTCCATTTCTAATACCTAGGAGCACAATAAGTAGAAAGTTATGAGCTCATAATCTATGCAATTTCTAGTCATTTGAATGAGGCTCACGTTGAAAAGCAATACCAGCTGTCTTTGCCACTGGTGTTAAGTGAGGAGTTCCTTTGGACAGTGGCTAGATTGACCAAGGGCTATTGACAACCAACATGAGTGACACATTGTAGCCCCAAAATGCTTCTTAGTCTCTGCTGACTTCTATACAAAACCTTGTCCAAAGAACTTATAAATAAGCTCCAGAGCTAGATGGACATGGGATAGATCATTGGTGAAGTGGCAGAAGGTGCAATAGAAATCTCTCACACTATAATAGGTTAAAGAAGGAAAGATACATCTTGAGTCTCCTCATACAAGTAAATATGTATGCAAAATGAATGAGAGGAAATATAGAATGCCTGTCTTCCTCCAAATACTGAAGTTTCCAGAGATAGCCTTCAGACTAAGGTATTTTCAAATTTTCAGGTCATTATTTATAATAAGTATTGAGCACCTTGGGAAAGAAGTCAAGTGTTGTATTTGAAAATATATAACACAATGAAGTAGTTTTCCAATCAGCCCTCTCGGGTAACTAATCTTTCATGAAAAGGTATGCATTAGATTGACTATCCAGTGTTAATTCTACTAGTCTAATGAAATTTAAAAAAGATAAATTTCATTCCATTCCATTCCAAAGCACAGAGTCTATGCAAATCGTGGAAATTTCTTCATTTATGTAGTAATCAAGAAGCCAGGTATAGGCCAGAAGCTCATGGCATTTTCCAGGAAACACTCATTCATTCAAGTACTTGCATGTGATTCAATTAAGGCAATGAGACATCAGAAGCCAATTGCCAGAGACTTCTCCACAGTTAGAGCCATGGAAAGAAATGTTTTCTCTCTTCTGCCAAAATGTTTGAGATGACAGAAAGCTCCACTTGTTACCAGCAGTGCCTTAGTGATAATCAGGGATCTCCCTTTCGCATGAAGTCTACACTGTAAATGGCAGATGGAGAGCTGGAAAGAACCCAAATCTTTATGCCATCTTTGAGCTTCTAGATAAACCAATCCTGAAGTCTGTCATACTTCTGCTATAAGATGTTACATTTTTCTCTCAGTGTTTTAGCCTGTTAAGTCAGTCTTGTTACTTGGAACCAAAAGCAACCTAATTAATACATATGGTTGTGATACTATATTAAGAAAATGTATTTTGTAGCCCCAGGGATGAAACCACTTCTTATATGGAGAGCCAATTTTCTCTTAAAAATACATCCCATTGTGTCACTCTAGGGTAAGGTTGTTCCTAAGGCAAAAAACTAGAAATAGTTGCAAGATCTCCGAAAGGAGCAGAATTAATATCATTTCTTTAGCCTGCAGCAAAGGGATCAAAGGAATAAAGCCCTTTCTAGAAACAACAAATGAGATGCAACCAGGAAGATGAGAAATGAAGAGTTTGCCTAAAATGTTCTTTTAGAGATAAATAGAGAGTTAAATTGGCTGGGAAAGTATACTTTAGATGCAGGCTGTAACTTTAGTTTCTTTAGCTATAGTTTCTGTATGTTCCCTGCTGTTCCATAAGAAAATCAGACCATTTTAAGGAATTGAGTGGATCCCTATTAGCAACAGGAATTAAAGCAAGAGGATTCTAACACAAAAAGGAAAAGTTGGAACACTTGATGTTGACTGCTCTCTAAAGAGTAGTCTTCCAGGGTTTAACACAGGAGGCCCTACACTTTATTTTTCTAATGATCATGTTTCTCACATGTTGTATCTTTGTGGCTATGTCAGATTAGCATTCAGGTGGCCCTGTGATGGACACCTAGCCACTGAGCAATATTTTTTACTTTAGGGATACCTGGGGTAACAGTATTAACGTCTCATAAAATCCTCAAGCACAACCAACACCCAGTCGGCATTAGACACTCACCTCCGTTCACATGGCACTTACAACTTGAAAATGGATTCAGTACCGGCCACCACTTTATAGTCTTTAAAACCCTGTGCATCCATTTTTGAGTACCTTACAGATTCTTCCTTCAGCAGAAAATCAATAAATGGAAAGTAAGTCATGTATCAGCACAATCAGCAGAGAACAAAAGCACAGACTAGAAAAGTAAACATTTCTAAAATTTGGAGTAAAAAAAAGTTATGGCAGTTTTCCCCCATGATATCAAAGCAAAAGAAAAGACAGTTTAAATGTGTCACATTTGTAGATCTAGCTGATGTTAATCACTCCTATTTGGAGCAATTTTAACTTGATATATATATATATATATATATACACACACACACACACACACACACCAGGTTAATATACAAAAAAGCTTTAGAACCATTTCATTTCATGAGGAAAACAATCAAGTTCATTGGGGAGAAAAATACCAAGATTCAAAACACCACATACATTCTAAATATTGTAATTAATGTTTTTTAATTTGGCAGAGTGTTTCTGCACCTCCCCAAGCAATTGCACACATTATTGGTTGCTTCTTGTGCAATTTTTACTCAGAGCAACAAAACTATTTCGGAATTCAAAGCAGATAAAAGTATTAGCTTAGTGTCTTGCTTTTGCACCTTATTTTAATTCTAAATATGCACTTTATTTTTAAAACATGCTACACTATAAAATTTTTCATCTTTTCCCTGTTTTAGTCCATATTTTTTATATTATTGTTATTGTGAAGTCAAGACAGACATAGCGACACTCTCTTTCAAGTATCTCAGCTACATGCCATACCTTAACATTATCAATGCTACGTCATGTATTTGACTGAAAAAAATAAGAACTCCAAAATATCAAAAGAAAATTTCTTATTTATGTGTTACATGT
Source organism: Dolichotis patagonum (assembly GCA_004027295.1). Lineage (NCBI taxonomy): Eukaryota > Metazoa > Chordata > Mammalia > Rodentia > Caviidae > Dolichotis > Dolichotis patagonum. The sequence continues at coordinate 84,033 of PVJX010002959.1, forward strand.
TACCCTTTTGTTTAAAGATGGAAAACTAATTTGGAACAGGAATTTGTAGTTATATTAGACCCATGCTCCTAGTTGTTGTCATTTTCATTATTTCTTGATATTTTGGTTCATAGGACAGTAAAATATAGGACACCATGAGATCCATTTTCAGCACAGTGAGCAGTTATAGGGCTTCATGATATAACTTGGAATATCCATACTGCCTATTAAGAAGTCTATTTCTACCCACAATGCTGAAAATGATGCTAGTAGGACCACACTCAGATTGCAGTGAAACTAAAATAGACAGGCTATACTAGAGATTGAAAACCTTTTAGAGCTTTCAATAATAATAAACAGCCTGTTGCAGCATACGTGCCACAGGTTCACCACCACTAGCTATACCATCTATGGACTGGCAGACAAAGAACAAAGAGAGTTAATTCTTTTACTGTCTTATGAGTCATATTACTAAGTATTAATGAAGGAAACAGGAACTACCCTAGTGAGATCACTTAAATACTAAAGTGGACAAAATAACTATTGCTCTTCTTTTTAACTGTTCTTAATGATCAAATTAATCACATAATTGTTAGATATTATTCTCAATTCTGTTTGTTTTAGGCACAAATAAATGTGATTCCAACACTTGTTTGATTTTGTTTTTTTTTTACATATTTGCTAATATCACTAACAGTCTGTAAATAATAGACATGGTAGTTTATTTCCCTAAGAATTCTGAGTCCATTATGATAGCTATTAAATCCAGCCAGCAGAGTCACTGTTCAAAATTTACTCCCTGAGAAAAGTAGAGAGGTGAGCTATATACTCATATATACTGTATACACTTATCCTTCTCACAAACATGTGGTAGGACCCTACTTTGTTAGAAGCATTGTTAAGAATTGAGAGCATTGTCAAAAAGAAAGAACAAAAGAATAGAAGAAAGAAAGAGAGAGAGAATTGAGAGCAATCACAGGCAGGCCTGAGTCTATGTTAGGAGTGACAATGCCAAAGCAAAAGTCCATTCGATTTGTGGAACACCATGTACAGTGATAATCACACTGCCATCAGAGGCAGGCTTACCTGGATGATAAGCCAGGCTCAGATCTTGGATACTCACCGTTTGTGTGTTTTGGGCTAGTTGCTTAATTCCTCTGAGTCTTGTTTCTCTTATTTGTGAAAGTAGAGTAGAAATAGCCACCTTAAGGAGAGTTTTAGAATTGAGATAATCTACATAAAATGCCAAGGACGATGCTTAGAGATCAACATCTGTTTTGTGTTTTTGTTTTTTGTTTTGTTTTGTTTTTTGACACAAGGTCTTGCTATGCAGCTCGGGCTGGCCTTAAACTCACTGTGTGGCCCAAACTGACCTTATATTCATAGCAGTCCTCTTGTTTCAGCACCCTGAGCACTGGGATTAGACTTGTGCCACCACGCCAGGCTAGCAGCAGTTTTTTACTCAGATGATGGTGATTGTATATTAGCTTTCTGATGCCCACAATTTAAAAATTAGATATTCATTTTAGCTCAAAGTTTCAGAGGGCTCAGTGCTTAGACAAGCAGTCTAAGCTTGACTTGACGTTGAAGCCAACTCGGCTTGGCCAAGTTGAAGTCTGGCTTCAAGGCAGAAAAGCTATGGGGGAAGGACATGGCGGAGGAAAGCTGCTGAACCATTAGCAGCCAGGAAGCACAGGGAGCAGGAAGAGCCAGTGGGGCTTGAGGGCTGCCAGAAAGAGAAGGAGATTGACAGAAAGAGAGACAGAGACAGACAAAGACCAGAAAGATAGTCTCCAAAGTCACACCTGGAATGACACAGGCCTTCCCACTGGGCCCCACTCTCTAACAGCACATTTAGCTATACACTTATCAATGGATTGATCCACTGTTGAGAATAGTATCCCCATGTTCCAGAGGCCCAAACTGAGAACATGAACATATGAGGTTTTGTGGGGACATTTTAGAACTAGATCACAACAATAATGAAGACAATAAGCTTTAAGTAGGCAAGGAAGCTAAATAATAGATATTTATGCAGGTAGCATTAACCACAATCTTCCACACATTACTTGTAGGATTTTGGAAATGTCCTGTCACTAACCACCACTGGAAATAGGTTATATATCGAGCACCCACTTGATAAGGTTTGCATTTGTGGGGCAGAAAACAGGTAGGTCCACAGTGTACAGCTTCCTTGTCATGGCCAGTGGGACCGATGCTGTCAGACATATGAGGACCCAGCAGGTGTGATTAATGAGGGAAAGAGGCAAAAGAGATACCAGCAATCAGGAAAATAGGCAATTTTCAAATAATGAAGAATATGTGACTGGCATTATTCTAAAAACTTTGCAAACATATCTCATGGTGAGTTTTTAATGATCATATTTGTAAGTATTCATCATGCTCCCAGTTTATAGAGGAGTACACGGAGATATTACAGATACTAAGTAATTTCCTTAAGGAGCACAGATAATGTGGGTGGCAATGTTCAGATTCTCACTCAAGCAGTCTGAGTCCAGAAGCCTCTGTTAGACACTGCCCTGCACAGGTTCACTGGGGTCTGAGTTACATCATTGGTTTGGGCATCCTAATATAGTATCTAGATAAGAGGTTCAAAGTTACTTGTATAAATCCACTCTCTCAGTCAAGGAGAGGGCTACCTTTTATGTATGGGTAACTTCTTAAGGCTGTAACACAAAAGAAAAGGGTAGGAATAAGATTGAAGGATTCTGTGAGCTCGTATTTTATGGAGAATATCTAACGGGAGACAATATGTGCTGGCACGCAGACGAAGCATTTTGGAAACTCAGTCTAAGGATGGAACAACTGCTTGCTTTTAAGCACAGCTGTTGGAGTGTTCTGAGACAAGGCCAGGCCTTGCTATTTAACAAAAACCGGGCTCCCAAATCCACTTACTTGATAATAGATGGAGCGCTAACACTACAAGCTACCAATGTACTTTCTGTCAAGAAAGTGCAGCTTGTGGCTATATTAGAAGTTGGAAGCTCGAACTTCTGTAAAAATTGCCATGGTGCAGGAATTTGGGGACATGGATAAGAGGGGGAGGGAGGAACAGACAGGGAGAACATGAAATTTCTTGCTAACACGGGCAGCTAGGGAACATTTTATGATGTGGAAATTGAATCTTTTCTCCCTGTTATTTTAATTGTCAAGAGCTTGCCTGAAGCTAAAGTAAATGAATTCCTCACCCTAGAGAACCATATGTCCTTTATAATTTCAGGCTACCACTTAAAATAGCTTACAATTCTTACTAGTCTTATTACTAATGCTCTTCTTTGCCCTTTGAACTGTTCTAATGCAGATTTTTATGCCCTTATTGAGGATTGGGGAAAGAAAGACAGTGTCCAAAGAGTAATAGTCCTTCTTCCTCTTGCTAGAGCAATGCTTTTGGTTTTGTTTATATTTTTATTTTTTTAATTTTCTTTCTGTGTTCTGACTGGAGAAAAGGACATATCGAATCAAGAAAATTAATGAGGAAACTTGCACTTCCAGGATGACTTACAAACCCATTAAATTATCAAAGCCAAAATAGTCCCCAGGAAGGAAATTCAGAGGGTAGTTTAAGAAAAGACCATAGACTATTTCTCTTCACAGTCACAAAGCCTAGGCCTCCCATCACCACAGTGTTCTATATTTTTGTGTATGGAAAAACATGTATTGGTTTCAAATAAAAAGAGTAAAAATACAAGCTTATGCCATGGATATAGACAGAAGAAATCTAAGACTTGATTATTAATCACTCAGTATTATTCTAGTCTTTTCCAATATGGACAGGATAAAAGTTGAAGTTGTCAGGAAAATTAAAATAAAGAAAGAACAAAAGCTTTTGTAAAGCTAGTCTTTATTGAGAGACTTTATTGTCATAAAAATGTTCCCAACCACTGAAACACTGAAAGTTCATAGACATAAAAAAGCCTAAAAGGAGTTAAAAACATACAGTTAAGAAGAAGTCTATGCAAGTGGATTTTTTTCAGATTTCTTATTAACTACAGACATCTTTCTTTTTTCATGAAGACTTCATTTTTAGAGTAGCTTTAGATTCACAGAAAAGTGGAGAAAAAGAAAGAGATTTCCTATACTTTTCATGTCCCACCCTTGCATAACGTTAGTTACTGCCTACATCACCACCACTGTGGTATTTTTGTTACAACCAATGAACCTACATTCACACAAGATTATCATCCAGAGTCCAAAATTTACAAAAGATTCACTCTCAGTGTTGTATATTCTATGGGTTTAGGTAAACATACAATGACTTGTATACATCACTAATATTATACAGTAGTTTCACTGTCCTAAAAGTCCTCTGAGCTCTGCCCATTCTCCCTTTTTCACTAATATAGAACTCATCATGAATTCCTTTCAAATAGGCAGAGTACAATGAACCATTAAGAATTAACCCTGTTTTAATCAATTTATTGATACATACCAAGGTTAATGTGAAATAGGAAATGCAGTCTTGAACTCTTAATGACCATATCAGTGTTTTCTTGAAGTTTTTACATTAGAAATGCAGCCTCCCAAAACATTCTAATTTGGGTCAAGATTTTATTCTTTGAAACCTGCTAATGCAGTCACAGGAAACAGTAGGACAAATGCTCCTTCTCTGCTAATATCCTCTTCATAGCGAGACCTGAAGAATTTAAACCTCTACAAAGATCCAGTGATGCCTTTTGTAACTACCAGTGGAGGTGGATTTCTTATTCTAGTGCCTCATTAGGGTTACAGGATACACATGCTGTAACAGTTCATCTTAACTGTCAACTTGATTGTCTTGGGAGCCACTCAGAGGATTAGTAAGAGCACTTGTGAGCATATCTGGGTGGATCATGACTTAGGGGCCTCTCTGGTACTGTTCTTCTGTTCTGTTTCCTGACAACACTGAATTAAGCATCCTTACTCCCCCATGCCCTTCCACCATGATGTTCTTTCCTTGGAGCAGCCTAACATGGACTGAATTCTTTGAAGTCATGAGCCAAATAAACTCTCTCCCTACTTTAATTTGTAGGGTATTTTGTATAGCAATAGGAAAGCTCACTAGTTAGACATGCCAAGAGGACAGGAATACTACTGTGTAAAATATTTGATGTTATTGTCCCCAGATAGACACATTGGTCAGATCATATTTACTAGTTTTTCTTTCAGGAAATATGGTCACCATATGTTCAGATTTTAATGTTTTACTGCTTCTATTTCCTGCTCCCTCCCTTTCTTTAGCAATTTACTGTTTCTTTTCACTGACAAATTGCCAAGTCATAATTTATAAAACAGGCTAAGTGTGCGGTAACCATAGTGAAGAAACCAAAACAAAGAAAATAAAGCAAAGACAAATGGTATATCAAAATATTTTCCATCACAGAGGTATGGTCTGTTTCCAGCCTTCATGACATAATCCTCTAAAACACTAGAGGGAAATGAGAACCATTCAGAGATGACTGAGCTGCAGGGTTCTGTGTTTAATGTCTGTTTAATGAAGGGCTAGAAAGAAGACTTGTTCAAGTTTTGAATAAGTCAGTCCCTAAAAATACAGCAAAGGAATAGAAAGATTACTGAGCATATTTAGAAAACACATTTTCTAACTCTGATTTTATCTAAAACAACAGGCAGCCATCTTGAAGCAGAAAACCCAAAGAAGCTTTCAAAGCTGCCTAGTATCTAAGTGATTTCATAGAAGAGTCCTCTGACTCCTCCTCTCTCCTTTGTCTTATCCAAGTCAGGGAAAATCTCTCTCCTTTTGTGGATAAGTTCTACATTTTTGTCCTCTGTATTTAGTCAACAAAAAGAAAATAGAAAGCAGAGAATCTCCTGAGATTCTTTCTCCTTATCCACCTCCCAGACACTTAATGGCTTTCCTCAGCCTGCCCTCTGTTAAATCTGACCCCTGCAAAGTCCACTGAGTGTACCAGGCCCTTGCCACTGCCAGAGAATGACCTTAATTGAGGAATACGGATTTTCTACTCAGGATAAAAGTATTTCCTATTCTGATTCAATAAAACTTCGTTTATTTGTCCAAATCTCATTTCCTTACCTTGAGGAAGGGCTTGATCTTCCAGTAAAAGGAAATGACACGTTTCCAATATCCTAGGTAACTGTCTTTCCTCTAGCTTGTCAGGGAGATTAACCTCCCAAAGAATGCACGCATAAATGGAGATGGCCAGGGTGAAAATTCAGAACAAAAATCACAAGAGTAACCCTTGGCAGGTGTGTTTCAGGAGTGGGAAAAGGAGAGGCAGGTTCTGTTCATTAGACTTTGAGAGGGTATAATTCATCAGCTCTGGGGCCAGGGATTGATAAACTACCCTATTCTCACTTCCAGGTTACTTCCTATCCTTACTATCTGTCCACACTCACAAGGTACATTGAAGACTAGATTGACTTCTTAAGCAGCTTGGTGCCCAGATAAATGTACCAAATAGAAGCCATTGACTTTGGCCAGGAATGTCCTCACTTTCAGCCTTAAAATTTCTGCTTCTATTTTCACAACTGACCGATGATATTTTGATTAGCGTCAATGCATCTTTGAGACTCTAAAAGCATTGGAAATGTTGAGGTCCTGGAGCTGTAGGAATACGGATTGAAGATAGTTTTTCCTAACAAAATATTTGTCAAGTTAAGCTTCCATGAAGAAGATGCCTATAAAGGAAGAAATAGCATCTCAATAACATATTTTGATATCATAGAACACTTTCCTTTAAAGATCAATAAATTGCACTCAATTAACTGCTAATCCCTTTTTTCTTCCTCTGACATTTTAGGCTATTGAAAATTCCCTAACATGCCAAAAACATTCATATCTATACATTTTTTCAAACTGTTTCTTCTGCATAGAATTGCTTATTACTTACTATATCCACAAGGTAAAGGGAAGAGGACTTTTTTGAGGATATTTATAGCAATATCTTGTTTAGGAGGAGCAATGAAGATGATAATATTAAATAAACTGGGATGCAGACACCAGCTGTGAAAAAAATCGACAGAGGGGGCATAATAGGGCAATGAATTTGGAGGCCTGTTTTCTTTAAAGTACCTACAAGACATTTCAAAAGAGAGACAGTAATGTGGAAGAATCAGGGAAAACTTGGAGATTGCAATAGACACATGAGAATCATTAAGCACAGTAATATAGAAAGATATTTATCAAAGAATGATAGTAGAAAAAAATAAATAAGGACAATGGGAATAGGACCTCGGTAAATGTTTCAAAATAGGGCACACTGAAGTGTAAATACTATAATAAAATCTACAGAAATAAAGCAACCAGGTAAGCAAGAGAACCAAGAGATTTCACAGTCACAGAAACAGAGAAGACTAAACGAGGGAGAATATTGACATTCTAAGCAATAGAAAATCATTAGACATGGCAATTAATAGATCAAGGAAACCTTGAGTAGGCGGCAGCCTGATTAACTGTGCAGAGGGACAGCCTGAGTTGGCAGCCTGCACATCCTTGCAGGCTATGTCACCTTGGGAAGATTAATAATTTTCTCTGCCTCAGTGCAGAGAGTGTAAAATGAAGATAATGACAGTGCCTACTTTGAAGAGTTGGCATAAGGATTTCAGGAACCTTTTCAAGGAACCTAAGAGCAATACATCTATGGCCCAATATGTAAATCTTTGAGAAAAGAGTTTCAATGAGTTGAAAGGAAGAAATAGGGCACTATAGTGAGTAGGAAAATACTATGTAAATCAATTTCATGGATAGTTAAAACATAAATACTAGTAATACAGAAACCACAGTTCTTGCCAAATATAGGAAAACTTTACCAAAGTCCTTGTGGTTGCTTCTCCTCTATTGAAGGGTGGAGTAAACCTTTACCTTCCTGATGTGCTTAAGGTATATTTTTTATTTCTTTAAACTCTGTGATTGTAGAATTTGGTAAGCCAGGTATCAATCAAATTTAATGCTTAGCTTCATTGTCTAATATTTTAAGATGTAATATTGTGTTAAATTTAAATTTGCTCTTTCCAAAAGAATATCACAGCATAACTAAACAATACACGTCATTAAGTAAGAACAAATTTAACTTCTCCAAATAATCCTGCTTTAACTCTGTACATAAATAATTTCATAATTGGTAAAGAAAATGTTTCTTTAATTATATAAATTCTTATGTAATACATAAAAAATGGGAAATAAAGCTTTATTACAAGAAAATGTAAGGTAACTTTTTAACTTAAAAACATTACCTTACTTTTAGTTTTCCCAGCTTTTGGTAACACTCTCCTGACATAGTATTCTATTGTATTCTAGTTCCAAATCCGTACAAAGCTTCCATTCACATCTAAAGTATGGTCAAGACCCTGACTTTGGCCATGAAAGTTCTCGTTTTCTTATTATTACAGCTGGTAGCACTTAACTGGCCACCTGCTACCAATTATTTTATTTAGCATCATAGGATAGTTTGGCATGCTCTATAAAGCCTTTCAAGAAAGATCTGGTTGGAAGTTTTTGTTTCTTGTTTTCATTTTAAAGCAAGAGAAACTAAGATGACAGCAAAAGAATTTCTATTATTTTTCTAGTCCATTAATAAGCTACATTTGTAAAGTGAAGCTACAGTATTTTACAAGCAAGCGTCTCATTCCAGCACATGCCCACAGGTGGCTGGTGCTATAATGCAGTTAGCCAAGTTTTCAACATCATGCTCCACCAGCCATGCCATCAGAGAATTTTAGTGCCTCCCTGGGCTCCCTTCTTAGAAGACATTATGGGGTTTCTAAAACTGTTTATCCCATTTGGAGGGTATAAATAAATTAAGTAGCAAATGCCTATGCTGTTTGAGACTCACTGAGGTAAAAGAAATAAAAATTATGTAAGACTCAAGTTCCTGTTTTCAAAGGCATGCGTTTAACTTAATAAGCATGGAATAATTAGGTATCAGCAAAGTACTAAACAGTGTGAAACTGCCCGTAGGTGCAATCAGAGTGGAAAAGAAGAGGTCAAGCATGAGGAGCAGAAGTGAACAGCCACCTCACTGAGAAGGAGTAAGGGTGAGGTTTCCTGCAGCAGGAAAACAGCATGAGGGAAAAATACTAGCACTTCTTTCTGCGAAGGGAAAACAAAAAAGAGACCTAGCAGGACCCCTAGGGACTAGCTCAGGCATATGGCACCCTTCAGCTAGATCTCTTTCAGTCCACAGATTTCACTTTTCATCTAGAAGACCAGAATTGGATTTATAACTTGACATTTTATAACTGAGCTAAACTTATAAATTAAATGAGAAATTTCTCAATAGGCAACCTAATTACTGGATTTAAAAAGGCAACTTTAAAATGTTTGTCCTCCTTAGGAAGAAAGTTACATTCTTCTATGTTGTGCAGTTACAGACTATTTTCAATGCTTTAGGTTTGTTTCACTACCCTTATGCAGCAAATAATACCAAACCCAGCAAGGAAATGCTGCCCCACAGCTTCCTTGAATGGGAGGAGCTGGTGGGCTGAAAGGGAAGTCTACTTTCTGGGAGACCATTGGGGCTCACTGCAGAACGTTTAATCCTGTTGATAAATTGACTTTAAAATGACATAGCTGATAAGAGAAGGGACTCTGCTGCAACACAGGATCTCTGCTCACATCCTCTGCCCAAGCTTGAGTTGTGAAGAAGGAAAAAATAAGGACACTGGGAACGAGGCACTATTCTACAATTATTCTTCCCCAAATATATCACACACATTTTTAACAAATAATTTTTAAAAACTGTTTTTGTTTTATTTTTGAGTAGGTAATATATTCACATGATTTAAAACTCAAAATTTGGGAAAAATATATTGAGAAATAATCTTAGGCCCACCCTCTCTCTGTAATTTAATCCCATCTCCCACAATTACTTTATTCTTTGTTTGTGTATGCTCCAGAAATTTTCGAATCAAATGCAAACACACTGGAATTGTTCTGTGCTTTGTCATATAAAATTTAGACCATTTTAAATTAGTTAGTTAAATTTTAGTTGGTTAGTATATCTTTTAATGACATAGCTGATTAAGCCAATTTGAGGAAATTTTTAAAATAGCGTGTGTTCAGGTTGATTGAACATCAGTACAAAGACCTGCTCAGCATCTGTCAAACTTATCATTTGATAAAATTTTGTTGTTGCTGCTGCTTCTGCTATTGAGTCTTGGAGGGTCAGTTATCCCTCCTTGTAATCACTGACATACCTCTAACAGCCTCTTCCAGGCACTGCAAGCTTCTGACTTCTAACTCTGTGCTATACACACCAAACAACTTGAAAGACAATCCACAAATTATATTCTACTCTCTATTGAATAGCAGAGTTGTCCATGTGTTATTTTTTGGTTAGTGCTTATTAAAACTCTCTTTTAACCCTTTTGTTTTATGAACAATAAGTCAGTAGAAATCTCACCAATACCATAAATAACATTTGAATGGATATTGTCAAATTCTGTTAAGTATATTGAATAACTATTTGGCATGTTTCTGATAGCAAACTGTGATACCATAGTAGTCATTTTTAGTTCAGAGGAAAAGAGGGACCTTTGATTGAAATTCTGTTCCTTGATGCAGAACAGATACTAATGATTTACCAGAAAATATTTCACTTCATGCACAGGTAACTCAAATTCCTTTATATAAGTATGCATATCAATCTTACTACTTTTTTGTCTTAAAAGATAATAATCAAGAAATAACTTTCTAATCAATGAACACCAGCAATCTGAAGCATGACAAATCAGGTTTCCTACTAAACTTACAAATAGGTCTATTATTAGATTATAGCAAGGAACAATATATTTTGCATTACCTACATTAGAAAACATTTTACATGTATATCATTGTGCAATATATTCATCAATAAACATAGGGTCAAAATGTCTTACATATCTATCTCCATATGTAAACATTAAAAAAATCTATTATCTAGTCCCCAGTACTTATATTAACTAGCCTTTCCAGTACAATTATGTCTCTGTTCTCAGTTTTAAAAATGACAAAACTGATATGTAATATTTTAGGTAACTCTTCTATATTACAGAAATATATTTTGGCTAATGCTGTTCTCTTGTAAAACTTATCTACATTAAATTTTACTACAGTTTGGTTCCCATTTTGCTTACAAGGAAGCTAAAATTTGAGCACTAAGTCAGTAATGGTAACCTTGACTTGTGTCAATCCTTGCTATGTAGAGAAAGGTAGCCATGAACATTATAATGGTGAATGGTTAGGATGCCTATTGATGAGCTTTCTCATCAATGGTATCATATGTTATTACTATGGAAGAGATGCCCTTAGATGAAACAGAGTCCTTGACCCTTGACATACTGATATGCTAGTAAAAATGCAAAATAATTATGGCATCATAGAACAAGAATAACCAAAGACAAGAAGTTTGGTTTGATATAGTTTTGGCTTTGGCTTTTTCTGAATACAAGTTTAGTCTAATATTTAATCTTACCAGGGCAGTTTTATATTCTGAAAACAGCAAGATTAGATTAGATACTTTCTGAGATCTCTGAGGATTTGAGGTAAAAACCTAAGAATCTAGATAAAATAACTGAGGTTAGTTGTTGACTATCTGCAGAAACTAAAGGATAAGGAGGTTCAGAGTGAAGTTCAGCCACCACAGCCTGACCAGGAAGATTCCCAGGAGCTCAGAACAGACGGGCTTTGGATGGTTGCAGCTGGGTGAGGCTGTTTAAACCTGCCTACTTAGGTGTGGTACAAACAGATGCTTGGGGTTAATATCAAGGCAATTGAGTAGCAACAGTGATTTGATGCTCAGCCAGTGGCCCTAAAATCTCAGCTGGGCATGGTCACACGATGCCCAGGTGCTGGGACCAGGCTCAGTGTACAAAAGGAATTTGTGACCCCTGCTGAGGAAAAAAACTGCAGACACTGAGATCAAGCTGTAATTAACAAGTGGTTTCTATCATATCATACTTACTATATGAGTTAAAGAAACATAATTTTAAACTGGGTATAAAAAATCAAATTATATTTCACAATAGAATGTATAATCTTTACTTCCTGAGCAAACAGTAACTCTAGATTCTTTTTACTAAGTAATATGGTAATTAACTTTATAAAGTCTTATCAATGAATGACTCTGGCCTGGCATGGAGGCACCTGCTGTAATCCCAGAACTAGGGAGATTGAGGCAGGAAAACTGCTCTAAATTCAAAGCTATGTCTTGGCTACATAGTGACTTTAAGGCCAGTCTGAACTACATAATGAGCCCTCATCTCAAAAAACAAAACAAAACATAAATAAATAAATAAATAAATCTGATGCTGGAAAAATAAAAGGAGATAGAGGGAAGGGGAAAAATTTGAAATGTGTTATGTGCAGGTACCAAATCCCCACAGTGACTGTAATCATTGTGTACTGCAAATACTTACTAATAAAAGTCAAAAAAATAAAAAATACCAAATTCAAAAAAATTGGAAAATTAAATGAAAAAACTAAGGAAATAAGCATATGTTTCCTTCTTTTTCAGACTCATATGATCTAAATGGCTGAGAATATAGTTATCAGATTGAATTCAAGGATTCTGCACTGGTATAGGTCTCTGCTCACATTAGGTCCAAGCTGAGAGACTTGCCCGGTGGAAATTCATAAAGATCTTCAAGCTGCTCTAGTCTTGCAGATGATGAGAAAGTCCAGCCATGTTCAGAATTTTAGCTCACTTTTACAGAATTTTAGCTCACTTTTACAGAATTTTAGCTGCACCACTGATGCAGCCAACATATCCCACGTGGCTCCAGGAGGACCTCTTTGCTCCCTAACTACAGGCTTGGGCTCTCCTCTGCGTACCTAGCTCTTGTGATGAGGCTTCTGTTTTGCCCTCCTCAGAACTCCACAATGACTGAATTTTACCTTCAACTCCTGTTTGGTTGTTGGGACCTACACTTACCTAATCTGTAGCACTCCTCTATTTCTAGGAGCAGTAAAATAAAAATGCAAGAAGTTTCCAATAACAAGATCTCTTCCACCTGCAGCCACTGCTACTAGTGACAGCTTCTGTCCATATGTTTATTTTGGCCCAATTACGAAGCAGCTGTGAGCTAGGCTCAAGGGTGGCTTCAGGTGCCCATTAACAGCACAGCAAATTCTCCAGTTGTCCCTTAGCTCCCTGCAGCTGCCAGAATCTCTTTCCACTGTTAGTCAACATCTGTCCCTACGCTCTGTGTCAGCAGCTCTTGTAAGGTAGAAGATTCTAACGCAAGTCAAGAACAGTTCTGAATTCTTAGTATCAACTCTAGAGAGGAACTTACACCACTCTATACCTTTCTGTATTCATTTCCTATTGTTGTGTTAAAAATTGCCACAAACTTAATGACTTTATAAAATATCCCATGTACTCTATTATAGTCAAAATTTTAGTGGACTCAGTTGTGCTCTCTGCATCAGCCAAAATCATCATGTTGAGGGGCTGAGATCCTGTCTTAAAGATTGAAGGAAGAATTTGCTTTCAAAATCGCTCAAGTTGCTGGCAGACCTCCTTTTCTTGCAGCTGTAAATCTGAAGCCTCTTTCCTTGCTGACAACCAGAGTTCACCCAGAGCCCGAAAGGCTGCCCACATTCCTTGACTCATAGCGTTCTCCACCTTTAAACCACTAAAGGCACATCAGCTCCTACTGTATTTCTCTTTCTCCTTTGCCACTGGCGAGAGAAGGTTCTCTGCTGTTAAGGCCCATGTGATTATATTAAACCCAGCTGGACAATCTTCCCTTTTAAAGATCAACTGTATTCAATGTTATACATTGAATGTACCCCCTCAAAAGAAAATGAAAGGTAACTTCAAGTCTTAATCCCTGGCACTTCACAGTATGTGACCCTGTTTGGAAAACAGGTCTTTAAAGGTGAATTTAGATATGCATTAGGGTGCACACACAGGGAGGACAGATGCTGTGAAGATATCCAAAAAGAACACCATTGGAAGGTGGAGACAGAGACCAGGTTGATGCAGCAGAAAGCCAAGGAATGCCAAGGATTGCCCACCACTATCAAAAGTTAGGAGAGGCAAGGAAAGGTTCTAACCAGATTCTCAGAATATGAATTGGCTGGCATCTTGATTTCAGATGACTGGTCTCTAATAGTGTGGCAATAAATTTTTGTTGTTTGAAGCCACCTAGTTTTTGATACTTTGTTATGACAACCTTAGCAAAACGACACACCAAGGAACATAACCCCATCAAAGAAGTTATACCCCATCAGAATCTCCAGGCCCAGGAACTGGAAGGATAAGCTTGAAAGAATTTTCAGAAAGCCTGTTAAGGGTTACATTATAGCCCTGTCAAGGATTTTGTTTGAGGATCGTTCCTTCTGATATCCTCAAAAGGATCACACTCAGACTCGCCTTAAACTCACTATGAATTCCAGGCTGGCCTTGAACTCTCAGTAATCCTGCCTTAGCCTCCTGAGTGCTGGTATCACAGACATGCACCACCATGCATAGCAAAAGACAACCTTTTTTCCTCTGAATCAGGACACACATGCTTCTTGGCTCAGGATATTTTCTTGGTTTTCTTAAAGAGATTCCCGTTTGGTTGACTGTAACAGATGTTATTTCTTTGCCAGAAATTCCAGGTACAGACACAGAAAATGCTCCCAGATGCTTCTTCATGGGTGCCATCACTATAGTTTAGAAAAGTATCTGTGTACATCAAGTATCATGGGGACTTTGTTCATGAAATCCTAATGATTACTCTCGGTTACACAAGAGCAATGTCTGTTCAGCTAGCCTACTACGGCGTTTCTTCTCAATCTACTAGGTGCATTATTGCAGCTTTTGCTGAAAATGTCCTAGTCAAAGCTATTAGTTACTATTGATGGTGTTTGTTAAGGGCAAAAATGCTGATGTCTGAGTATTGTCTTTCAGCTTCCTTGTCATTTCTGAAACTCTCTACTTCCTCTCAGAAAAGCATGTGAGGTTTCCCTGAAGTCAGAGCAAACTTTTATTTTCCTGAAAAAAATAGGACTTCTCAGCTCCCTCTTGATCCCTTGACAGGTTTAGCCTATTCTTTCCTGTCTAAATATAGATTTGTGATTCTCTCTACAATTGTTCTACTACTTGACAATATTGACTTCCTCTCAGTTATTGGGCAGCATAGGATATACTTTGAGAACCACAATATCCACTAATTATCCTAAGTTACTATGGGCTCAGGGTCTAGGGAGCCAAGTACCTGACCCAAGTGCCTTCATCAGTGTGGTAGAAAGGAAGAAAGCCAATAGTCTCTGCAGTTCATCAGGCAGAGGAAGTTTCCCAAGCACTGTTACTCCACACTGGTACCTGACCATGGAATATGACCCAGTCTTTCCAGGGACTCAGAATATGGAACACACAGCAGGCAAGGGCAGAACCTGGGGTAATCATCCAGGTAATTAGCAGAAGGTGTGATATAGAACTCATAGGTGAATAGAAACCAGAAGTTAAGAAAAACAAAGGTACTGAGAGAAGATGATAGGAAGGGAAAAGATGAAGAGAAGTTGAAACACCAGAGTCATGAAATAACCAGAAGGCGGAGAAGTGATTTCAGCTTCTGAGGGTACAACTGGGGATACTCATGAGACTCTAGAGTAATCTATACAGCAAGATTAGAACAATCAGGTCCTTGGAGGTAGTAAATAGTTATGCAAACATAAACAGAAATCAAGTACATGCTATTTTACACCTGTATGTGCTATCACAATCTGAATGAATTATGAAAATATTATTCTAAGTCAAAGAAGTCCAAAACAAAAGACCACTTGCATGAATCCATTTTTATGAGATATTCAGAATAGCAAAATCCACAAAGACAATGATTGTTAGGAGCTGGATATAGGGGGATGATACATTGTTTGGGGATGGAAATCATGAAAATGTTCTAAAATGATTTGGGATAATGATTGGAAAACTGTAAATATGCTAAAAACCTGCTGAATTTTACAGTTAAATGGGTGAATTGTGTGATAATGGGAATTATATCTCAATAAAATTAATTAAAAAGAATAAATGGGTAATGTAAGAAAATGTACAGAGAGATACAGAAACTCTAAAAATCAAAAGGAAATGCTAAAATTAAAAATACTGTCACAGAAATGCAGGAAGATTTGGCTGGGTTCATCAGTCACTGGAGTTGGCCAGGGAATCAGCAAACTTCATGACATGACAATAGAATTTTCCATGCCATGGTCCTGGCAGGCAGGCTGGAAGCACACAGTGTGCCACTGCCCATGTGGATGCATCTGCTTTTGTCCTGTAGGAACTCTGGCAGCAGCTGAGGCATGATGTCACTGGCAGGAAGGTCAGAGGGCAGAGGGAATGGCACCTCTAGAGATTTTTTAAAAGCCAGGTTTATAGAAAGTATGGCTTGCACAGACAAGAAATTTTACTTATCATCATAAAAGATGATAAAAATAGAAAAGCAACAACAGGATACCCAGTAGCTATTTGACTACATTGAAAAGTACAAAATAAGTATAATTGTTATCTAGAAGGACAGAATGAGGAGATGAAATACTGGAGTAATAAATAACATTAGTATCAATATTCTTGTGCATGTCTCTTGGCACACAAGTACACACATTGCCAAAAGTATATAGTCTTTCAAAGATGCCAAACTATGTTCCAGAGTTTGCTGTATTGATTTACACTTTGACGAGCAATATCGAAGTTACATTCCCTCCACATCATCACCAACACCATTTATTCTCAGGTTTCTTGATTATACCCTGAGTGGCTATGTAGTACAATTCATTTTGGACACCTTCTTTTGTGATGTCTCTTACCATCTATTTCATTACCCGTATTTAGCTAATTTATTTGTAGTTCTTTATATACTCTAGATATAAATACGTGCTTAGTTTACTTCTTTGATTCCAGCTTTGTCTCTTTGGTCCCATGGATTTGGAAAAAAAAAGACTGCTGAACTTTTCAACGTCCTTATTACTTCTTTCATAATCATCAGATAATTCTTAGAAGGAAAACTGACCCAAGTGGCGAGCTTAGCCCTCTGACTTTTAGAGATCGATCCCACAATTTGTTATCACCTGGTTAGTTCGCTTATTCTTTCAAGCAGATGTTTTAATTTTTGCCAACTTTTCTAGCAATTCTAAGTCACAGAGTTGCACTGAATTATCTTAGCAGTTATCAGAAGTGTAAGGTCAAGTCAGATGAAACCTGTGGTCACCCTCTTTAATCTCTTTGTACTAAGCTATAAAAAGCCTAACAATACATTCATGGTTCCATAGGCAGTCAGAGTGAACTTAACACCCCAGTTTAACCTTCTACAATGTTAAACTACAATAGCTTTTTATATGTAGTATTTAGTATGATAACAACATTTCAACTTTCATTTTACCTTCAGAAAACACTAAGTAGCTGAGCAACTATTTTGAAGATAACAATATGCAATACAGTGGCCATTGTTAATTTCCTATCATTTTGTTTTTAAATACTATATCATTTTTATTGTTTTGTTTCCTTTTAGTGTCTTTAAAAAATGAGAAAAGAAAACACTAAATTTACTACTTAATTATATATCAAGTAAATATAACTTTAATAATAAGAATCTCATTTTTTCTTAATAACTTAAACAACTGAAAAACCTTTTCTGTTGCATAATGGTCACCATTTTGGGGATTTGTGTTTCTCTTCTTTGAAGTTAAACTTTTAATGGACAGTTGTTTTTTGTCTCTCTCTTTTTTTGGGGGGTACTGGGAATTGAACTTAGGACCTTGCACTTGTCAGGCAGACACTGTGCTGCTGAGCTACATCCATGACCATGAAATTAAACTTTATTCTCACATAATTTAATAAATTTCTTTTTATTTATGATTTTACAATTTTGACCACAAATCAGAGGCTAAAGTTTTAATGAAAAAATCCAAAGATTACCGTATAATAAGCATTTTAAAGGCCATATCCTACTATCAGCAAGAAAGGCTGTGACATTCTTTTCAGGAGGTGGGCTTCATAGAAAAAAGTAAAAGTGTTATATACATAACTCTAATGAATGCAATATTCATGGGAAAAATGCAAATGACTAGGAAAGATGAAGCTTTTAAAATTTGATAGATGAAGCATTTCTCATATGCATGCACTATATGCATGATGAACAATTTTCATATTCAAATTGAACATACTTAGTCATGGTGCTCTGTTGTACATTATTCCTAAGACCCAGTGCAAAAGCAAAGGCCTTTCAGTCACAGAGCTATTATTCAGCTCCAACCCTAAGTACCCACAGCAAAACTACTTAACTTAACATTATTCATCTTATCATTCTTGTTTCTTAAAAGCCAAAATTCTTCTAATTATAGTATAGGTTTAATGAAGTTGACTGTTGTCAAGTATGTAGAACAATGTCTACATCTTGCTGTGGATAAATGAGTGGTAGCTATTAGCAGAAGGTGAACCCTGGCTATTAAAGTGCTCTGTGTTTTATTAATATACAATATAGAAACTAAGTCATATAGAAAGAGTCAAGGAGTCATGTGAGTGGGTTAAAATAGGAGTCAACCTTACCAAAGAAAGCAGAGCTTGGATTATTTTTGGTTGTAATATTCCATAAAAAGAATCCAAATTGCCAAGAGGCTCATGGAATTTCTTTCATTTGCAGTCTTCATATCTAAAAATGATGGTGGGAAACTGCAATCACTTTCTCCTCTATAAAAGACAATTGTTGCTCTCAAAGTGCTAAATTGACAGTATCGATGACCACTCAGTAACTCACCCTACCTAACACTCCGAAAGAGTCCTAAAACACAAGGTTAAAATTGCTAGTGGATGTGAGAATTATTGGCTCCGAGAGGATGATTTCTTGAACTAGAAGATTATGGAAAGACATGAGAAATCTAGAAATAATTTCATTTTCCATAGTTGCAGAGAGCATATTGCAAAATATTCTTACTTAAGAAATAGTAATGTGACAAAACAGTTTTTGATTTATCCTAGGTATGCAATAAATACAGTGGCAGTGATTTAATACAACTGTATGAATTTCTTTCCCCTTTACTGACACAATACATACATTATTTGTAACCCATCAAGCTGGCTGCTATAAATTGTACTTTTCAGAATAATCTACGTGACATTATTTGTGTGATACACTCATGCAGAGCAACTTTTTTGTAGAAACCGAAGAACCACATATACTCTTCTAGTATAGAAATCCATCTGAAGACTTGAATTTCCAGTATAGAAACTTAATCAGTTTTTAATCCTGAGGTACTGAAGTTAGAAAAACCTCAAGAATCATCTAAGTCAACTTCATCTAACAAATAAGGAAACCAAACCCCAGAAAAATAAGTGTATACAAGGTCCCACAATTAGAAGCAAAACAGGGACAAAACTCAGGCCTCCTGACTCCACAGATGATGCTCATAATAGTAGGACGGCAATCAATTTAGAGTAGATAAACCATTCTAACCAACAACAGATTCACAGAAGAACACTGTAATATAAACTATAAGGCAGATTAGTCAGCAAACAATCAGAAACTTAATGAAATCAGGATGAGCTTAATGAAAATTAAGAAGCCAGGCTAACAATGATAGGCAGAAATTAGTACATAGTTAATACATGATCACCATTTTTTCACTTACTTTTTATTTATTTACAGGCAAATTTGATGTTGTATGAGAGGATTATATGGTGCCTGATCTCTTTCAGGTCTTAAAGATTCTGGAAAGAAACCATGAATGTCAAGAAGCAAAAAGAGTTTTGCTTTTTAAAGTTAAAAAAAAATAAAAAGAAGCAAAAAGAAAAACAAAAGTAAATATAAATGGGAAACTGTATTAATTTAAGAAAATTTAAGCAAGAGGCTGTGTATTAAAAATGATTTTGCTAACTAGGTGTCCTAGAAAATGATTTGGCCTCAAAATCCAATTTCAGCAATCTACTTCATGCAAATCTAAAGAAATTGTATGCAAGGATATTTGGAGTGAGGTTGTCACTGTTTAGAACACTTGTGTTTATAAAAGACTCAAACACAAAAATCAGGCCTTGTATAGCTATCTTTCTGTAGGCTGCTGATTGCTATAAAATCAATGTACTCACCACAATAAAAATTCTAACTCATTTAAATATTGAGAAACATTTTAATATGAATTTTAGTTTCCAATTTAGAAAAATCTAATAGGATAGTGGCTGCAATAAAAAGAACGTGACCTGAGCTATCAGTATTAAGACACTAAATTCCACCTACAGAACTAGTCCACCCTCAATGGCCAGTAACAATTGATGTTGACCAAATTGACCAAATTGATGTTGATATAGATCACATATATTCTCAAGAATGCCAACAAGACTATTTCAGTACTGCCATGATTTATCTTTACGCATTCTAATGTCACCACCACAACATGCAAGGTCTGTTAACATGTACCCTATAAAATTATAATAGAATTCCATAAAGATTGCGTAAGTGTAAACATATAAATAAAGGGACCATAATAGATAATTGAAACATAAAGATGCATACATGTGCAGAGATTTGTTTATTACCAAGGAATCCAGGTAATTCAAAGAGAAAAAAGTTTATTTTTCAAGATAGGGTTCTGAACAATTAGATATCCATATGAAAACAATGAATTACTTCACTTGTGTAAGGAAATCACCTACAAATGTAGTACCCAACTGAATATATACTTTAAAACTATTAAACTTTCAGAAAAGACCCAAGAGGAAATCTTTGTAACTTTGAGACATGCAAAGATTTCTTAAACAGAACACTCAAAAAGCAACCATTTTAAAGAAGCAATTACATATAAAAAATTTAAAACTTTTGCTCTCCATAAAAAATTGGAAAGGCCAAGCTAAAGACTGGGAAAGTTTTTTGTGCTACATATGTATGGCAAAGAATTCATATCCAGAATCTGTAAAGAACTCTTAAAATTCAATAGTTGCATTAAAAACAAAATTTTTTAAAAACATAGGCAAAAGATTAGAACAGACAGCCGGGGATTCAGCTCAGAGTTATAAGTGCTTTCCCAGCAAATGCAAGGTCATGAGTTTGAGCCCCAGTACCAAAAACAAAAAAAAGATTAGAACAGACACCTCACAAGTCACACATATATGACTTGTAAACACCCAGAAATGATATTATTAGTCATTAGGAAATTCTAATTAAAACAAAAATGAGATGCTGCTTTTATATCATAATATTTGTTAATATTTAAAAGATGAAAACTCTCATGGCAATGTGAAATGGTTCAAACACACTGGAGAATGTTTTGAACCAGAAATTTCACTCTAATATAGAGTTATTAAAGGGAAATGAAACACATATTTAAGCAAAATCTTGATATTATTCCTAAAAGCCTTATTTATAATAGTTAAAAGATGGAACAATACTAATATATATCAAACATGAAAGGATAAACAAATCATGGTATATCATACAATGCAATACTATTCTGCCATAAAAAGAACCAATGAGACACACAGTAACCTCACAAAATCTCAGACTCATGCTAAATAAAATAAACTGGCTCCAAGAGATTAAATACTGAAGAATTTTCTAAATATAAAGCTTCATAATATGCAAAAACTGATCCACAGCAGTAGAAATCTGATTAGTAGACATGGGGGACTAAGGGTCAGGAGCTTCCTGCAGAACAGTCTGAGCAAATATCTGGTGATAATGTAAATCTTCTGTATTTTTATTGTGATGTTATTGCATAGATTTACACATTTTTCAAAATTTAAAAATATAACACAACTCTTATAATGCCAATCAATTAAAAAGAAAAGAAGTCAAAATATCAAAGGAGATACAAAGTTAGGTATATGACACAGTATGATTCATATTTTTAAAAAAGACATACTTTGGTCTTTATTTTGAGAAAAGATTAAAAAGCTTCAAGCAAGCTTTCTTTTAACTATTCTCTTCACAAAAAAATCTTTCGTGGCTCTCTGATCCAAAGTAATCATACCCACTCTATTTACAAAGATAAGATTTCAGACCTAGAAAATGTGTATGCAGGTACATTATTGGAATTGATATAATATTAGCAAAATATCTGTATACAAAAACAATATATAAAAATTTCATTTCTAAAGAATAGAAAATTGCAAACATATTAATGGCAGTATTTATAGTAACATCAAAATATAGAATGTATAGAAAGAAACTGGTTGTAGAACTTACTGAGAAAAATTAAATAAGCCCTAAACAAATTGAAGTGGTATAATCATTTTAGTGAAGTTGAAACTCAGTGTCATCAAAGTGCTAATTCTTGCCTCACCCCAGCCCGCACTAAGTCCAAACCTGTACTGTTTTGTTTCCCTGTGGCCGCAGAGCAGCAGAGGCACCAACCAACTGACTGACCTGGCTGTGAGTGAGGATGATCTACCAGGAGAGCTGGGAAGAACAAAGTCTGAAGCTTCAGGGAGAAATAACAGATAGCACCAACAGCACTACCTTCAAGGAAAGCCATAGCTACTCTAAAGTACGAAAACATTGTGGAGTTTTACTCTAAAAGTGACTCCACACAAGGAAAAGCTACTTTGGGTTTTCCAACCTCCCATGGTAAACAACTGGGTGAGAGCAACTATGGGAGACAGCCGTGGAGAGGCTGCACACTAGGCACGGATCCCCTGAGAAGTTTATACTCAGGCCAGGAAGGACATGGCCCTACTGTCCATGGTGAGACGTGAAGCCCAGCAAGCACTGCTTTCGGAGGCTTCTAGATCTGAAAGTTGGCACTACCTCCAGCAGTCAGTCAGCCTGAATCCCTGCCCATTGCCCGCACCCAGCAGACCCCA
>PVJX010002959.1:106838-118499 GCA_004027295.1 Dolichotis patagonum
AAAGCTGAGCAGAGAAAATAGTGACTTGCTGGACTCCAAGACTGCAGATTCTAGGAAAAAAAAAAAAAAAAAAAAAAAAAAAAAAAAAACCACTCATTCAAAAAGACAGAGGATTTTTTTCCTCAAAATTTTTTTCTTTCTTTTCCTTTCATTATTTTTTGGGGGATTGGTTTTTTTTAAATTTTCCTTTATATTTTTCATCTTCATTTTTTCTTTTTTCTTCATTTTGCTGTTTTATCTTCTTCTTGTTTGTTCTTGTCTATCACTTTTATCTAATACTTTTAATTTCCTTGTATTCCTCAATAGACTCCTTAATCTCAATTTTCTCTCATCTTCATCTTCCATTGGTTAATTTTTCAAATTCTATTTTTCCATTCTCTGATTTCCCACCCCCTTTAGTATAAACATCATGCTTTATGAATCTTTACACAATTAACTCTATGTTCCATCATTAGTAGAGGTATAATGGCTGCATTTACATGCATTTGCATGAGTAGATACTCATGGTAGGTCAATATTTGGTTTGTCTTATTGTTTAGACTCTGCCTTTTACTGCCATTACCAAGGTGGCATAGCTGTTGCTAATGTTTTATTATGACAATAACTGGCTTGCCTTTGTGTCAATCATTAACAATACTGTGGCCCATTCTCAGAAAGGCAGTTGCTGAACAAAATACACTGCAGTTTCCTTTCCCAAATAAATAAAGGTTGTTGGATCATTGGGAGGCAAACACCTATAATTAGCTACACCTCAAACATACCACTGAAAAGAAGACACTAACTAAAGAGGTCATTGCCAGGCATGGTGGTGCACACCTGTAATCCCAAGCACTTGGGAGGCTGAAACAAGAGAATCATCATGAGTTCAAGTCGACCCTAGGCTACATAGTGAGTTTGAGGCCAGCCTGAACTGCATAGTGAGACTCTGTCTCTAAATAAATAAATAAATGTCTCCATACTACCAGCAAATTCTTCAACTATAATCAATTTACAAGCCTTAGAACATAAAACAACAGAAACGTACGAAGACAAGGTAATAAAATGCCTCCAAAAACTCTCAAACGCCCCCAAATGGATTCATAAGACATTGAGAGAAAGAAAACAAACACCACAGAGCAAAATTATTTGGAAATATAACAGAATACATATTTTATAAAGCAGGTCAATAAGGTGTTTGGCAAGTTCAAAGAAGACATAACAAAACAGATACTGGAAAAAACAAATCAAACAGTCTATGAAAGACACTAATAAAAAGCTAGCATAGTTGAACAAAACATAAATGTCCACTATAAAAAAATTAGAGTGCATTAAAAGTACAAAGCAGAAATTCACAAGATTAAAAATTCTATTGAAAGTATGGGCAGCAGAATCAACCAACATGAAGGCAGAATATCAAAACTAGAAGGCAAGGCTATTGTTGGTAACCAATTACTGAGAGTTACCTTAAAAATAAGAAAACATGAAAAGTGAATCCAACAACTGCTAAAAGATATGAAGAAGACCAATCTAAGGTTAATTGAAACTAGTGAAAAAATCACAAGATACCATAAATGACATTTAAAAACCTGTTGGCACAAATAATAGCAGAAAAATTTACAAATATGGAGAAAGCATTTAAACTTCAGATAGCTGAGGCATGTAGAACCCCAAATATCGACAATCAGAAAAATATCTCTCCATCACATTTAATAGTCAAAAAACTACACAAAAATAGAATCTTAATAAACCTTTTAAGACAAGCAGTGGATCACTTATAAAGGGAAATCCATTAGAATTACAACAGACTTCTCAATACAAACACTGAAGATCAGGAGAGCTTGGATTAAAGTGTTTCAAGCCATAAGAGAAAACGGCTTTCAAGAGAGGGACCAGCAGGCCTAACCGGACTATGCTCAGCAAAATCCAGGCAGCGAGCAGGGCCCGGAATCCACCCCTGGGCCCTGACTTCATGCTCTGGCAGAATCCCAGCTCACAGGGCAAACTTGGAACCCTGCTCCCAGAAGAACCTTGGACTACAGCAGATTATCTGTGCTAGCTTGAAGAGAGAGTAAGTGATTGCCTCGCCAAAACAGGTGATCTCAGCTGGCTTCAGTCATTGTGTTGAGTATGCCCCCAAAATAGAGGTGTACAGAGGCTAAATAGAGCCAGTAGCAAAGCTCCCTCCAACTAACTGTAAGACCTTGGTAAGTCTGACAAGAGTGAGGGTGACCCCTTCCTACACACAGAAAACATCAGGCAGAGTGAGGAGTGTGCCAAGAAAGACTCCCCCAACTTGCAGAAAATCAAAAGGGCTCATGAGACACACAGGCACACAATAGGGACACAGTAGGGCCTCAGCCCACACAAACACTATAGGCAGGGAGATTTGATGACCTGGAAGAACCTGAAGATAAAGTACTAGCAGGAACTAAAAGTTGACCTACATCAATACTACTAGGCTTGTTGGCCCAGGAAGAATATAGGACTCACCCAAGAGGCCCTCAACAGGAAGTCAGGTGACTGGCCCACCTATTCATTGTGGGATCCAGCAATTGGGCAAACATCAACCTTACAATAGGATACCAAGATACGCACTACCAACAGTTGACACTAGCGGGTCTGAAGGACCAAACACTAACTCGAAAGGGAAAAATGGCAAAACGAAAAAGCAAAATGCAATCTCAAATATCAAGTCCACCAGGAGCAAGTACAGGAGACATTGAAATAGAGGACTTCAAAAGTAACACACCAGAAATCTCTGAAAAGATAGTGAATGAAATAAAAAAAACAACTTCATGAGGTCATAGAGGAAATTAAATTAGAAGGAAATTAAATTACCTCTCCCAGGTAAAGATAGAAGTAACAACCTTTGTAAAGGAGTTGCTGAGCACAGCTAAAGAAGAAATACAAAAAAAAAGTACAGGAGCATGGGAAACTGATTGAAACCTTGAATGAACAATATAGAAAACAAGCAGAATTCATGAAAAAACTGAAAGAGACATCCAAGAAACAAAAAATTCGATTCAAAGCATGCAAAACTTTTTAAATGAAGCTGAGGATAGGATTTTGGACCTTGAGGACAGGATCACAATTAGTGATCATGAAAGGATACAATGTTTAAAAATAACAAAGCAGCATGAAGTGACAATCCAGAAGCTTCAAGATGATGCCAAGAGAAACAATATAAGATTAATAGACATTACTGAAGACACTGGAGTCAATACAAATGACATAACTAGAATATTCACAGAAATTAAAGGAGAGAATTTCCCAAACATGGGAAAAAATCTGAGATGCAAATAAATGAGGCTTATAGAACACCAAACAGTCACAACCAACATACATCTACACCTAGACACATAATAATTAAGATCTCAGACATACAACATAAAAACAGAATACTAAAAGCTGTTACAGAAAAGACACAAGTCACATATTGAAGAAAGCCCATTAGAATCACAGCAGACTTTTCAGCACAAACCCTCAAGTCAAGACATGCTTGGAGTGAGATATTTCAAGCCCTGAAAGAAAACAACTTTCAATCCAGACTGATGTACCCAGCAAAACTTTCATTCAAATTTAAAGGAGAAACAAGGTACTTCCATGACAAAGAACAACTGAAGAAATTCATGTCAACCAAACCAACCCTAGAAAGAGTATTGAAAGACATACTAGACAGAGATAAAAATGACCACAATAACCATAAAAACAAAAAGAAATCACCAGGTAGGACAAGCAATTAAATAAGGGGGAAAAGCAGAAAGCAAACTTTTGGAACATAACATGGCAAAGTCGAAACAGTACCTATCAGTGATATCCATAAATGTAAATGACCTCAATTCAACTATCAAAAGAAATATGTTGACAGAATGGATCAAGAAACATGATCCCACAATACACTGAATACAAGAAACACATCTGACCCAAAAGGAAACTCATAGATTAAAAGTCAAAGGATGGAAAACAGTATTCCATGCAACAGGAACCCAGAAAAAAGCAGGAGTAACTATTCTATTTGCAGACAATGTGAACTTCAAATCTAAAACAATTAAAAGAGACAAAGAAGGTCACTACATACTCAGAAGTGGAAAACTTCAAGAGGAAGAACTAACAATTATAAATATATATGCACCAAACACAGGAGCACCCAACTATATAAGACAGGTACTAATGGACATGAGAAACCAAATCCACAAGAACACAATTATTACAGGGGACATTAACAACCCATTGTCACAAAGAGATAGATCAACTAGAAAAAAAGTCAGCAAAGAAATAATAGAACTGTATCATACCTGCGAGCAATTGGACTTAGTAGATGTTTACAGAGTGTTCCACCCAACCACATCAGAATACACATTCTTCTCAGCTGTGTATGGGACATTCTCCAAAATAGACAATATATTATCCCATAAAACATTCTTAAGTAAATGCAAGTGTATTGAAATTATCCCATGCATACTACCTGACCATAGTCCACTGAAATTGTAAATTAATAGCAAAAGAAATTGCAAAACCTGCATGCATACATGGAAATTAAACAACAACCTTTTAAACAACCAATGGGCTACAGATGAAATTAAAGAAGACATAAAGCAATACCTACAATTTAATGAAAATGTGGAAACAACCTATTGTAATCTGTGGGATGCAATGAAAGTGGTCTTAAGAGGGAAATGTTAGCAATAAATAGTCATATCAAGAAAACAGAATGAGCACAAATAAACACCCTTATGCTTCCTCTCAAGCTACTAGAAAAAGAAGAGCAAGTTAAACCCAAAGCTCATAGAAGAGAAGAAATAGTAAAGATTAGAGCAGACATCAATGCAATTGAAACTAAAAAAAAAATAGTACAAAGAATTAATGAATCAAAAATCTGGTTTTTTGAGGAGTAAACAAAATTGACAAAACTCTAACTAACCTGATAAAGAAAAACAAAAAAAAAAACCCAAATTCATGTAATAAGCACTGAAAAGGGGAAAATTACTACAGATCCCATGGAAATTCAAAAGATCATGAACACCTACTTTAAGAATCTCTACTCACATAGAGAGGAAAGCATACAGGAAATGGACAGATTTCTAGAAACATATGAACTACCAAAGCTCAACCAAGAAGATATAGCAATTTTGAATAACCCAAAATCAGCTATTGAAACTGAAATTATAATAAAAAACTTACCAACAAAGAAAAGCTCAGGTATTGATGGATTCACAGCTGAATTCTACAAGAAATCTAGAGAAGATTTGATGCTAATATTCCTTAAACTCTTCAATGAAATTGAAAAGAAGTCAATCTTCTCTAAATCATTACTAGAGGCAAGTATTACTCTGATACCAAAACTAGAGAAAAACCCAACAAAAAGGAGAACTAAGGCCAATCTCACTAATGAACATTGATGCAAAGATTCTCAATAAAATACTGGCAAATATAATGCAGAAAATCATCAAGAAGATTGTACATCACAACCAAGTAGTGTTCATTCCAGGAATGCAGGGATGGTTTAACATATGCAGATCAATTAAAGTGATACAGCACATCAATAAAGCCAAAAGCAAAAACCACATGGTCATCTCAATAGATGCAGAAAAAGCTTTCAATAAAGTCCAACACATGTTCATGATAAAAACCTTTCAGAAACTTGGAATACATGGTGTCTACCTCAACCTTATAAAGGCCATCTATGACAAACCAAAAGCCAATATTATACTAAATGAACAAAAACTGAAAGTTTCACTTTAAAATCAGGAACCAGACAAGGATGTCCACTATCACCACTGCTTTTCAATATAGTTCTGGAAACAATAGCCAGGGCAATCAGACCAGAGGGAGAACTAAAAGAAATAAAGATAGAAAAGGAAGAAGTTAAATAATCACTATTTGCAGATGACATAATACTCTATATAGAAGATCCAAAAAACTCCATTAAAAGACTACTAGAGGTAATAAACAAATTCAGCAGTGTAGATGGCTACAAAGTCAATGCTGAAAAATCAATAGCATTCTTGTACACAAATAAGAAACTCATCAAGAGAGAAATAATGGAAATATTGCCCTTCACAATAACATCTAAAAAAATGAAATACTAAGGAATCAACCTAACTAAGAATGTAAAAGACCTATTTTCTGAAATTTATACTATGCTAAAAAAGGAGTTTGAGGAGGATATTAGAAAATGGAAGGATGTTTCTTGCTCTTGGTTAGGAAGAATGAACGTTGTGAAAACAGCCATACTCCCAAAACTGTTATACAGATTTAATGCAATCCCAATCAAAATATCATTGTCATACCTCACAGATCTAGGGAAAACACTCCTAAAATTCATTTGGAAACAGAAGAAACCTAGAATAGCAAAGGCAATTCTGGGCAATAAAGGCAAGGCAGGAGGCATTTCAATTCCTGACTTGAAACTGTACTACAAAGCCACAGTGATAAAATCAACATGGTAGTGGTAAAGCAATAGACCTGACCACAGATTAGAAGATGCAAGTGTAAGTACAAAGACACTCAGCCACCTGATATTTGACAAAGGGGCTAAACATGTTCACTGGAAGAAGGATAGTCTCTTTAATAAATGGTGTTGGAAAAATTGGCTCTCCACATGCAGAATACTGAAACTAGATCCATGCCTATCACCATGCACCAAACTAAAGTCTAAATGGATCAAAGACCTAAACATTAAAACAGAAACACTAAATCTACCAGAAAATGAGGTAGGTAGAAGTCTTGGAGACATAAGGGTAGGCAGAGAATTCACGAACAAAACACAAACTGCATGGAACCACTTCAAAGAATCAACAACTGGAATCACATACTATTGAAAAGTTTCTGCACTTCAAAAGAAATCACCATCAGATTGAAAAGAAAACCCACAGACTGGAAAAGAATTTTAGCCAGCAACCCCTCAGACAATGGACTTATAGCCTAAACATATAAAGAACTGAAAAAATCAAAACCCCAAATTCAAAGACCATCTCCAAAAATGAGCATCTGAGATGAACATACAGTTCTCATATGAAGATATACAAATGGTAAATAAATACTTGAAGAAATGTTCACCATCACTGGTCATTTGAGAAATGTGAATTAAAACAACATTGAGATTTCATCTCACTCCTGAATGAAAGCTGCCATCAAGAAATCAACTGATAACAAATGTTGGCGAGTCTGTGGGGAAAAAGGAACACTGCTCCACTGTTGGTGGGAGTGCAGACTGGTGCAACCACTATGGAAATCAGTATGGAGAATTCTCAGAAGGCTAAGATTGGAAGCTCCATTCAGCCTAGCTATTCCCCTCTGGGTATTTTCCCAGAAAATCTGAAAAGATCATATCACAGTGACATATGTGCACCCATGTTTATAGCAGCACAATTTGTAATAGCTAAATCTTGGAAACAACCAAGATGCCCATCAAATGCAGAGCGAATGAAAAAGATGTGGTATTTTTATACAATGGAATATTACTCAGCTATAAAAAAGGATGATCTTGAGGCCTTCATAGGCAAATGGGGACAACTTGAGACTATCTTCATTAGTGAAATAAATAAGAATCATATTTATAAATATCACATTGCATAATTGTGTAAAAAGTAATAAGAAATGTAGGAGTAATAAAACCCAAAATGTGTAATTGCTACTGTAAAAAAGGGAGGCAAAGAAAGTGCTCTAAAGGATATAGCTGCATGTATGGTTAAGTGTGTAAGATGGATTACTGTTTATGTTAGATCATGGAGCAGAACTTTTAACAATCTCAGTGTTTGATTTAGTGTTTGATCTAGTGTTTAATTTTTTAACTTGAACAGCTATTTCCAAGATGACAGTATGTATTTTATCAAGTAGCTATTTCTTAGTGGTTTTTTGATCTTTTGTTTTTTTCCTTGGAATTCTGTATGGTTGCTGTCCTTTTTTCTGTTTTATTTTGTTTTCTCTTTAAATAAAATTTTAAAAAAAGAAAAGAAAAGAGCTTTCAATCTAGACTAATATATCTTGAAAAAAACTTGATGGAGAGATAAGATATTTTCATGATAATCTGAAGAAGTTTGTGACCACCAAACTATCACTCCAAAAGTTTCACAAGGATATATTAGAAAGAAATAATGAAGCTAACAATGCCAAAATGTCCAGTAAAATGTATTTACCAGGTAAGATGAGCAATTAAGTAGAAGAAAAACAAAGAAAAAATGCAACAGGAAAATAATGCAATGGCAGGAATAAGCCAATAACTTTAATAATAAGTCTCAAAGTGAAAGCCTCGATTCCCCTGTCAAAAGATACAGATTGACTGAATGGATCAAGAAACAAAATCCAATGGTATGCTGTATACAAGAAACAAAAAATTCATAGGCTAAAGAGCAAAGGATAGAAAACAGTATATCATGCAACAGAAACCTGAAAACATGCAGGAACAACTACCCTATTTGTACACAAAGTGGACTAAATTTTGGCCAAAACTGACCAAAAGAGACAAAGTTAGTTGATGAAGGGAACAATTTAACAGGAAGAGATAACAATTATAAACATATATGCCCTTGAAAACAGTGTACCTGACTTCATTAAACAAACACTACTGACATAAAAGATCAGATAAACACCAATACAATTATAGTGGGAGATGTGAATACCACACATCAACAATAAATAGAAGATAAATTAGATTTTTTAAATTACAAAACAAAATCAGAGTTGAACCAAACTTTCAAACAAATGGACTTAATAGATACCTACAGAGTATCCCACTCAATGTCAACAAAATACACATTCTTCTAAGCAGCACATGGAATTTTCTGTATACTTTTATATACTATACAGCATATACAGGTATTACCTTTTCAAAAATTTGTTCATGGATTCAAAACTTATCTATGGATTCAGATTTCCACAATCTCCATGAAACTAATAATCTAAATATCATATTAAAATGCAAAGAATAAGAATAACCAAGATGATACAACCAAAAAGAGTAACATGATGAAAAATGGGAGTACTTCTCAACTAGATATGCAACTGTAGTAATAAAACAGGTATTGCCAGGGAGGGATTAAAAAAAAAAGTATTGCCTCAGAGACAGACAAGTAGGCAAATAAAACAAAGTGAAGAATGAAGGAAAATCACTCACATATGATCATTTAATTTGTAATAAAGATTACAGTGCAGAGCACTGGAGGAAATGAGGGTCTCTCAATAAATGGTTTTAGGTCAACTGCATATCCAGAGGAGAAGAAAGTAAAAATAGACCCCTACATCATTAATATGCAAAAAATAAACTCTAGATGGATTTAAAGTTTTAAGTAGGAAATGGCAAAGTTCCTAGATGAAAATATTTGCCTTCATCTTTGGGACCTTGAATTAAGGTCAACTGGGTATTTAAAAAGTCCTAATCATAGAGGAAGTGACTCATAAATTACAGTACAATTAAAAACTTCTACTGAAAGACCCTCATTTCTTAAAAAGCAAATAAGGAAGTTACATAAATGAAGAAAATATCTGTGTCACTTACACCTTACAAAAAAATCATGCACAAACCTAAAGAGCTACTACAAATCAATTTTAAAGAGACAGCCCTACAGACTTCAATAGCTATTTCACAAAGAAAGAAAACCAAATGGCCAATAAAACTATTAAAATCACCCAATCTCAACAGTAAATCAAGGAAATGCAAACCAAGATCATCAATCAATATCACTATAAATGCACCAAGATGACATAAATTTAAAAGGCTGATAAAATCATAGGATAATTCTCTAACCTGTGTATTTGTGACCTGAATGCACAGTGTCCTTCATAACAAATTAAAATAAAATTTAAAATACTTCAGGGAGAAGAACCAGTAGTAAATCACTTAAGAATGGCAACAGAAGTATTCTAATCAAGGCAAAACTGCTGAGATGATACTTATAAAATGAGGAAGCTTTTGTAACAATTTCAATTCAACTAATAATTTTTTATCTACACTGTCAATTTTGATGATACTGCTGTTGTTTTTGAGGAGGAATGGAAACTTTCTTTAGTTTAAAAGATGTTTTTAAATGCCTATGGTAGAAAAGAAAATTATGAACAAAGAAGGGAGGTAAAAACAAAGTATACCTTACAAGATATTTAAATTTACAATTTAGCTAGTGTAATCAAGATACTCTAGCCCTTATACAAAAATAGACAGATCTGTGAAACAGAATATAGTTCAGAAATAAATCTATGAAAGCAGCATTGTAGATCAGTGGGAAATAATTGGTTTATTAATAAAAGATCTTGGCATAATTGGCTCTCTGTTTGAAAGAAAATAAGCTAGATCATCTACCTCTCACCATATGCTAAAATGAATTCCAGATGGATAAAACTTTAATGCCAAAATATTCTTGAAATTTTAAAAATTAGAGAATTAAGATATTTTTACAACCATTAAGCAGAAAAAAAGCTTTCTATATGTGACATAGTTGTCTAAGGCCATAAATTTAAAAATAGACATATTTTGATTTCATAAAGTCAAAATACATATGATGAGTCCACCATAAAAAAATAAAAATAACTAAGAAATCATTTGCTCATGACATAGGATAGTTTTTGTAATAAGCTTAAAAAAAGTCTTGTGTAAACAAATGAATAAAATTGAAGAAACAATGAACAAAAGCTATAAATAGGCAATTAATAGAAAATATTATCAATTTGGCCAATAAGCTTAAAAAGATGCTGAGCCTCACCACTGCCAGAAAAGTGTAAACTAAAGTTACTTTTTTATCCATATCAACAAAATTAAAAATATTTATGACACTTGGAATTGAAGACACAGGAAATAGACACTGGAACTTTGAGTTGTTCAAGTTTCTTATATTAAAATAACATTAAGAGGTCTGGTAACTGAAACTAACCTTTGAAATATGCATGTTTTGATTAAGAAACTTTACTCTGGAGAATACAGAAACAAAAGCAGTGTATACTGATAATTATAAAGATGAGAATTGAGAAGCTTTTTGTAAAGACAAAAGGAAAAGAAAAAATTCTACTGAAAATGAAGGTCATCTATGCAGACATAATTAAACATATTGTGGAGTAGCCATTCTACAGGTATGGCTTTAAAAAAATAAAAGGAAAAAGGAAAAGAAAGAGAAGAAAAAGGAAAGAAAAGAAAAAAAGATAAGACTTAAGGTACTTATTCACCTTAAGGGATGTCCATGATGCATTACTAACTTACATGTGAATGAGTAGATTGTGACAAAACTTTTCCAAAACAGCTAACAAATAAATTCCCATATATGTATGTATGTTTGCATGAAGACTTAAAGTCATAGAAGTTTAACACCCAACATGAAAACAGTATTATTTGGGAATAGAGGGGCTATGTTTTTTCAATTGTTTTACCAAATGGTAACAAGCAGATTTTTTAAATAATAGATTTCACTAAAGGATTTTATTTCTAGAATATTTGTTGACTGATTGGAAATGGATGTTCAACCTATGGACCTCACCCACTATAATATTACTTTTTTTTTTTTGAAAGAGAATAAAACAAAAGGGGACAGTACAGAGCAGATCAGAACAGGACAACATAGGCAACACAGTACTTTACATTAAGTCAACTGGACATCAACAGTAGCTAACACCATATCTCTTACTCTGCTATAGTTGAGCATAGTTTCAAATACAATAATATCAAACATAACACAATAGTATAAAGCCATGCATAGAGTG
>PVJX010002960.1:0-18964 GCA_004027295.1 Dolichotis patagonum
TTGTAGGCAAGGACTTAATTACATTTTCAATTTCAGTAATAGAAATTGGGTTATTCAGCAGTTTTACATCTTCCTGATCCAGCTTTGGTAGTTCGTATGTATCTAGGAATTTGTCTATTTCTTCAGTGCTATCGAACCTATGAGAGTAGAGGTTTTCAAAGTAAGTGTTGATGATCTTCTGTATTTCCACTGAGTCTGTAGTAATTTCACCTTTCTCATTTCTTATTGCATGAATTTGAGTTTTTTCTTTCCTTTTTACACAAGGCTTCCTTAACCTCTCAGTACAGCTACACCAAGTGCCTCTCTGTCTCCAGCAAGGTTGGCCACCCAAGGGAGTCTCTTCTTGGAATGCCGCCCTCAGGATCAAAATGACTCGCTCTTGTCACTCGTATTGGCCTAGATGTAATCTCTTTTCCAGACCTTCTCTTTTCACGTTTTTCCTAATTTGATGTCTTACAAAGCATTTACAACTGCAAGTTCTGTTCACTTGTTTGTTAACTCAATTTCTTCCTTTCCCCATCAAGGATATCAGCAGGGATGGTGTCTCTGTCTCTGCTATGTTCTCCACATCCGGAAATAATGCCTAACCCAAAGTAAATGCTCAATAAATACTTGAATTCATGGAATGTTTCTTGACCATCAACACCAATAGACATATTTCTTTCAACCTTAGCCTGCAGAACCTATTGCATTTGACAAAAACAATCACTCCCTTTTCTTAAAATTCCTGGCCATCTCCTACCCAAGGCTATCTCCAACCTGAAGGCATGGTCTCCTGGTTTTCTCCTCTATAATGTCTCTGCTTCCTTTGCACTTCCTGTCCGAACCTTTAATGTTGGGAAATCTCGCGCGTTTTGTTCAGATCCTTGCAGTAAACAGCACAATGGCCCCCTCTTCTAATCCTTGGAACTGTTAGTTCATTCCCCTACGAGGTTAAGGATCTGTACTGGAGAGATAATCCTGACTTATCTGGGTGAACCAATCTCACAAGGATCCTGTCAAAAGGAAGACACAAGAGTCATGTCAGACAAGAAGACATGACAAAAGCAGAGGTCATAGTGACACGGACACAGCCAAGAATGAGGGCGGTCTGTAAGAGGGTGAGGGATGATTCTCCCCACAGCCTGAAGAAGAAGTATAATCCAGCAACACCCAAACGATCCATCCAGAGACTTTTAACCTCCAGTGCTGTAAGAAAATAAATGTGCTGTTTTTAAACGTCTAAGTGCATGTTCATTATTTATGGCAGCCATAGGAGACCAATACTGTTCTCTTTTCTTTCCCTTCCTCATGCCCCTTTGAGCAACAAATTTCATTCTTGCCCATAGCTTCACTTACCATCTATAACTAGATGCTTTTCCCCTAAAATTCACACTTCCAAATCCGAGAGCCATAAGTCGCAATTGCTCTTCTAATGCTTTTGAAAAGCCTTAGGCTTGGGAAATTGAGGAATAAGTATTTGTTGGAGCAAGAGCAAGTGAGAGAAAGGAATTGTTTACTGAGTACGTACTGTATGCTACACATTGTATTTAACATCTTTAACCTCATTTAACATCTTTAACCTCAAGTCCTATGAGTTCCTCAATCTCGGCGCGTCTTCAGCTCAATCCCTTTCCCACTTCACTCCAACTCAGTCTTCTGCCTTTTCTTCCAGCCGACAGCAGCACGGTGCGCTGCCCTCCCAAGTGGGCTCCTAAGGGCTCCCCCTCCTGCACGCCAACAGCTACTTGATCCCCAGTCCTGCTACTTTTTTCTCACCTGCACGTCTCCTCTCCTCCACTGCTTCTGTCACAATTCTTTCTGTCTCCTACCTCGATTTCCACCATAGCTTCCTACAGGGTCTCCTGGCCTCCATCCTTGAACCCTTCAAATCCATCTCCAAGCTGCATTTTTATTTTTGAAAGGCAAGTATCTCACCACATCCCCTGTTCATAGATCTCTCTGAGATAAAAGTCAAGTTGCTAAACATGGCTTTCTTCAGTCTGCCTCCCCCAGCATCAGCACAGCCTCACCTCCTCTGCACCACCACCCATGCTTCCCACCACCCCAAATGTACTCTATTGGAAAGAGGGGCAGGGGCAGAGGAAGAAAGGTTTCCCTCCCAGATCTTTCCTTCTCTCGCTATGCCTGCTCCGAGACCCCACGTTGATTCACTCTCCATTCAAGGGAAGACCACCCGTATTAGACACTGGCGTACACATGTGTCCGCTCTTACACATTCTCATTACTCCTCCAGACACTCCCAATGTAAGCAAAATCACACTCCAAAATGCAAATAGCTATAACCTTCACTCCTTATGGATATGCCCACTCACAGGAACACAAATGTGGAAGACACAGACAGATGCTCATCCAACTGCAAATGCCTTTCCATAACTTCCCTTAAAAATCAGAATCCTCCTATGCACACACAGCTTGGATCACAGACATCCAAGTTAGGAATCAAGTAACTCCATGGCTTAGAGGGAAAGAGAATAAAGAGATAGGAGAGGTATGAGAGGATGGTAGAAGGGTTGAGAGTAAATAGAATAACCATGGGAGAGTCTACTAGCATATATCCATTCCCCCAATATCCCTAAGATTCAACAAGGTTGAACCCCAGGCTGTTAAACAATAAGACATTAAAGTCTTTAGTAATGATAATAACAGCAGCTAATGATAGTGGTCATTATATACCAGCCACCAAGTAGTATACATTTGTTGACTCCTTTAGTCTCCATAACAACTGCATGAGGTAAATACTATCATTATCCTCAACTTCTACAGAATACAATAAGGTACAGCATCATGCATGAAACTTGGCTCTCAGATTCCAGAGTCTATGTACTTCCCCATCTCACAACGACAGACTTTTCCAGGAACAGACCACCAGACACTGAGGTCTGGACATGGGGGTTGCACATCTTCCCCCTCCCTTGGGGAAGAAGCACAAATTGACAGTAACACATGCATAAATCAATTCTTACACATTAAAGGCATACAAGACCCAAATCCTTGTTCTGCCACTTACTAGCTACAGAAACTTTAACAAGATGCTTAACCTCTCTGAGCACATCAATACTCACTCTGTTGAGTTTTAGTCGAATGAAATGAAATACTCCATGTAAAATGTGAAATACAATGTTTAGCATACAGTACGTACTCAGTAAACAAGTAATTCCTTTCTCTCACTTGCTCTTGCTCCAACAAATACTTACTCCTCAATTTCCCAA
The DNA here is from genome assembly GCA_004027295.1 of Dolichotis patagonum. Taxonomy (NCBI): domain Eukaryota; kingdom Metazoa; phylum Chordata; class Mammalia; order Rodentia; family Caviidae; genus Dolichotis; species Dolichotis patagonum. Next base: position 3,213 of record PVJX010002960.1, read on the forward strand.
GCCTAAGGCTTTCCAGAAGCTTTAAAAGAGCAATTGCAACTTATGGCTCTTGGACATGTACACTGTTTGACCAATAGAGTATACTTTCAGAGACACAGCAATTGCACAGAAGCTGTAAAGGCCACAAACCAAGCAGCTCCACACTCAGCAGCTCTTGCAATTACAATCTCCTCTCAACCCCTGAAGGCATCTGAGTTCTGGATTCCTGCATTAGACCCAACTCAACCAAAAATGGGCTGCTCCTGACCCACAGAATCACACTTTCCCAGGGAGGAGGACGATTAAATCCTTGTACGCACTTCCCTTTGAGAACCACTGAACTGAAGAGCAGAGACACTTTGTGTTTTCCAACAAGATGCGTGGCTCGGGGGTGAATGCGCAGACCAGCAATGCTGCCAACTTGGGATGTTTCCTTCACATGAAACAAGAAATAAACAAAGGCCGTTTCTCTCTTCCTGGAAAGAAGTAGCCCTTTTAAGCCTAGCATATCCAGGAAAATTTCCAGGGGAAGCCTTGGGCCTCCTTTGCACAGGTTTCAGAAGCCAAGAAAGCTACACACAACGGGGACAGGAAGGGTTAAGTCTGCCAGGAGGCAGGGAGAAGTCCCTGGTGGACAGAATCTCAGATTGTAGTTCATGGTGGGAGCGGAAAATATCCTCATTTGACCTCCCCTCAAGGCTCAAGGAGCGATGGCCCAAGGCACAGGGAGCAGAGCCAGGGGCCAGCTCCCAGGTCTACTGGGGCTGAGTGAATGTAGGTATTTCTGCTACACAGGAACAAAGCTGTGAGTCACAGGCCCTCAGTGAGTCTTGCTGACTGACTCAGCATACAAACTAAGGTGACCTTCAATATTTCCTCAGGAAAGTAATTACGCCAGCGCTAAAGGTCAAACAGGAAATAAAGACCCCAGCATCAGGCCCACGTTTCTTCTCTAGTTAGAGTCAGGGTCGCGGGATCAACCTCTTCCACTGGCTACCCAAAGCCCTGCAACCCCAACCTTCCCTGAGCCTTGGTTGATGAGACGAAGCCACTAAGGTGTCCATCCTGGTCCAAATGGGAGTCAAAGCTTGAGTCTGCCTTACTGGCAACTTGCCCTTCACCCTAGCTTCCACCTTGAACCACACAGCTGATGAATGTGCCCCTACTTCCTATGCACCCAAGTCTCCAAGTCCAACGTCCCCTGCTTCCACCACTGCCCTTGAGTGAGGGCTATTCCCAAAGCCTGAGGCTGAATTTGGAGACCTACTCTCACCTGTCTCTGGGTTCCATGTCCTAGGGACAAGGTGCTTGTGCTCCTCCCTGATGAGCTCCAGAAGCTAGAAAGCTTTCTAATCTGTTCCTTGCACCCACAGTGCCTGCAGAAAGTCCCCATCAGCCCCACCGGCCCCACCTAGCCCTCTGCACTTTATCATGTTCCATCTCTGGCTATATTACAAAAATGTAGCTTTCAACAGAGAAAAATTAGCAATTATTTTGTGCCTCAATTGTATTTCTTAGCCTATGGCCTGTCTTTCTTTCCTTCTTTTGACTTTAAAAAAATTTATTTTTTTTTTACACCTACCAGCAAGTAAAAACGAGTTTCCACACCTACAGAGAGCAATACTCGGACTTCATAGATGCCTTTGCTAATCATAAAGCTTAATTATCAAGCTGCTTTGAGAATTAGAATGTAAACATCAGCACAATCAATGAACTTGTAAGCTTTTGACCAACTGAGGCTTTCTTTAATACTTTGTACACAGAAATCTCCAAAGCTTAAATCACTGCTCATACTTTAAATTTGGGCTTGCTGGGCATGCTAGTGCACACCTGTAATCCCAGTACTCAGGAGGCTGAAGTCAGAGAATCATTATGAGCTTGAGACTAACCTGGGCTACAAAGTGAGTTCAAGGAAAGTTAGTCCAAGGTCAGCCCAAACTGCATAGCAAGACCGTATATCAAAAAGAAATAATAATAACAATAAAAGATAAAAAAATAAAATAAAATAAATTTGGGCTTTAACTCTCAGCTATTGAATGAATATTGAAAGCTCTCCTGTGAAAATCTTGCTTCCCTAACTATAGTCATTCTTTTTTTTTTCTCCCCCTCTAATACAAGTTTTTTGAAAGTTAACTCTGAGTTAGGCACTGTGAAGGGAACATCCCACCTGCGTTCATGGAGCCAGCGATGCCCATAAATACGAAGCTATGATGGTTAATCTTGACTGCCACTTGATTACCTTGAGAGAGATACACAGGAGATTAATAGAGCCCGCTTCTGGGTGAGTCACAAGGTTTGGCCCTGGGGTCTCTATCTGGTCCCTTCCTTGCTGGTGCTCTTATCCTGTACTTTGTTTCCTGACATCCATGAGGTAAACAGCTTCACTCCACCACGCCCTGCCGCCATGATGTTCTGTCCGGCCTCAGACCCACAGCAACAGAGGTGGCAACCATGGACTGAAACCGGAGCTAAAGAAACCATTTCCTCCTTCTAGTTGTGTGTGCCAGGCACTTTGCACCAGCAATGGGAAAGCTAATCAGTACAAAAATTGAGCTAATAAATAACACACTGTGTATTTATGCTATGAAAGAATCAGTACTATAATAAAAAATAAACAGGGAAAATTTAGTAGTCACAAGCATGCCTAATGCCTGGGTTTTGGCTTCCAATGCTCCAGTGAAAGGAACCAGGGATCCTTGAAAAAGAGGCCTGATTCTAAAGCCAGGGCAGAAAATGTACGAGATCATTCTGGACATGGGGTAACAGCAGAAAGTAAGAAGGCCCTAAACTCACACACACATATTAGTGAGGCAAGGTCAAAGGATCACAGAGATCAACTGACAGAGCTCCCAATGGCTAAATTTAGAAGACCTGGAACAATAGGTGGGCATGGTGGTGAACGCCTGTAACCCCAGCACTCAGGAGGTTGAGTTTGAGACCAGCCTGAACTACACAGTGAGTTCAAGACCAGCCTGAACTGCACAGTGAGACCCCATCTCAAAAAAAAAAAAACAAGAACCGGAATAATAAAATAAAATCCCATTGGATTATAACTCAAAATATAAAGTAAATATGCTGTATGAGTCCAGAAAAAAAAGGGAAGGAAAGTTAACTGTACAGAAGAGAAATCTAACAGACATGACTGAGTCAAAGTCAACAAGGACAACCAGGGCTCGTGTTGCCAGAAACATGCTTTATCTTCTACAACATTCCTGACCAGTATTCCTCAAAACTGTCTAGGTCATCCGAAACAAAGTCTGATAAACCATCACAACCAAGAGGAATCCAATGTAACGTGGTACCCTGGATGGGACCTCCAAACAACAGAACAGAGACTGGGTGAAAGCAAAAAAAAAAAAAAAAAAAGGAAACAACTATAGAGATTAGTCAATACTGAGAAATCAGCACTGATTCATTAACTGAAACAAATGTACCACTGTACCAAAAGATGTTCCTGGCAGGGAAAACTGAAGACAGAGACTATCTAGGGGTTCTCTGTACTTGGTGCTCAGTTTTTCAGTAAATCTAAAACTGCTGGAAGGAGAAAGACCTTGTACTAAGAACAGAAGAAGCAATGAAAGGAACAGTCTCATTAGTAGAGCCATTTTATGTAGCAGTCCAATTATGGAACATTTTATTATTATCATTGTACAAAAGGGAATGGGAAAGGAAATGCTGGGCATAAAAGTTGAAATTCTCATCAACACTGCTGAGCAAGGATAGAAGCTGTTAGGGGGACTGAAAAGGTATAAATAAAGGCGAAATCAAATTCATCTTCATTCACTGAAATTAAGTTGATTGTGTCATAATGATGGGAGAAAAGAAAAACTCAAAAGAACACCTAGAAAATGTCCATACTATCTCATTGAAGATTATGTCTAAAAGATAAAAGTTTAACTGGGTCTTTCATAATTTGTGACATCCCTGAGGACGATACCTTCTTGAAAACACAGAAGTCAGCTTTTGTACATGATTTGAACCATGAAAGAAAGCAGGAAGCCACTTTTGTCTTTTCTACACATAACTCTTATCCTTAACAGCTTGACTGAATTCTCAAAGAGGTCCTGTTTTTCTTCAGTGCCCTCCCTACAGCACTCTGATGCCCAAGTCACCACAATGTCCCCCATCCACCTCCTCACTCACTGGACAGTCAACTGTCCTCCTCCCACACACACACACCCTTTTCCTCTCCCCCAGAAAGCAGGGTCTGGACCAAGCCCACCTGGGCCAGTTTCTCATTTCCTGTGTCTTCTTTCGCCAGATTTATGGAGAGGCTGGCAAGGTAATCATTTAAACTAATTCCCTAAATGTATGCACATGACTTTTTCCTTAAAAATTTGAATTTTAAAAGAGATCTCAGGAAAATAAGAATATCTTCAGCCAAGAAACAAGTCTTTACTAATATACATTTCAGGAGTTCTGCCAATCTGGTGGGAGAGATTTTGTAGCCTTTTCCCATACACCACATGGCCAACCAAATACTGAGCCAACACAAAAGCTCCATTTTATCATTAATTTCTGTCTATTTTCTTTAGTTATTTCCATCTCCTCCTTACCAAACCATATTCCATTTTGTCTTTAAAAAAAAAAAAACCACAATGTTAGCTTTGCCTGTATCAGAAACTCCTAATATATAAATCACTACTTGTTAATTATAATGAAACATGCTTACTTTCATAGTTTTCTAGCATATTCATTAAATAAATATTATTGTAAGCCAGCACTGCTCTGAAAGTTGAAGATATATAGTAACGGTGATCAGATCAGACAAAGTTTCTACTCTTACAGAGTTTACTTTCTGGTTAAATTTGGCTAAAACCAAAATTGCAATAGAAAATGGCCATGAGGCTAAAGAAGAACTTATGAGCTGCCAGCCCAGGACGAGAGAGCTGGGAGGAGGTGAAAATCTTATTTTCCCCAGGAATGAGCACCAAACCTGCAGTGAGGATTCAGGGCAGGAAGAGAGAAAGAAATCCTCAGTGCCATCTAACAGAAGGCCCAAGGCTGGAAAGAGTAGCCCAAGGCCTACGTGAAAGAGGAAAAAGAAGGAAATTGTGTCAAGACAAATGTTGGGCAAAATAAGAGCTCATTAAGACAGAGCTGCACAAGACTGAAGGTCTGGAAAGATGAAAGGCAATCAGAACTTCCATATCCTATCAGGAATATGAAATAGTTCGACCACTTTTGAGAACTGCCAGTTTCTCATAAGGTTAAACATATGCTTACCACAAAATATCACCCCTAAGAATTTACTTAAGAGAAGTGAAAATCTACATGAACAAAAATATTCCCAACAACACCAGACATGGTGACACACTCCTATAGTCCCAGCCACAAGGAAGACGGAAGCAGGAGGGTGACATGAGCCCAGGAGTTTGGAGCCAGTTTGGACGATCTAGCAAGACTCTGTCTTACAAAAAGTTTGTAACAAATTCATTTTTAAAAGTACTAAAAAATTTTTTAAAGTATTAAAATTAGCCCCAAAGTGGAAACTACCCAACTGGGTATCAAGAGTGTTTCTTTAGATAAACAAATTGTGAACAATTCACACAATGGGCTATCACTCAGCAATAAAACGTACATGAGGATGAATCTCCCTCTCTCTCTCTCTCTCTCTCTCTCTCTCTCTCATTTATTTATTTATTTAGGTACCAGAAATCGAACTTACACCCTTGCGCTAGGCAGGTGTTGTACCACTGAACTATACACCCAGCCCAACATCACGATGAATCTCAAGCACTATGGACAAGCAAAAGAATGCAGGCACCTAACAGTCCATACTATACGTCCCACTTGTCTACAGACCAAGTGGAGCTAACAATATTAACCTGCACTGAAAGAAGTCAGATCCAGGGTCTCTTGGTTCTGGAAAAAGGTAGAAAATAGAGGAAGGGATACATAAAGTGATGGAAATATTCTGCATCTTGTTTGTATCAGCTCACATCAAATAAAACAGTTAAGATGTAGGTATGTTATGCTACATTACTGAAGACTTGAGTTTTTAAATTTAAACTGCTTCATATAGACTTAACAATAAAGAAGACATAAAAAATACCAGCAAACAACTGAATTGAGAGCGTTGATCTCTTAGAAGTTAAGAGTATACAAAGTCTTGGTAGCTGTCCTTGGCTTTCAAAGTCAGTAGGGATGGGTTGTAGACCTATTGGGGTCAAGAGAATTTTTGTGGCAAATACTTTCTGATACTCAAAAGCAACTTGCTCATGAAGAAAACAGCTCTCTTATAAATAAGAAAATTTACTGAAGCCTGGGTGCTGGAAATTTTAGCCTCAAATCTTCTAAGCTCCTACTCTAGTTGGGGTAGGATGGCAGCAGGAAGAGAGGGTCAACTATAAAATAAACCAAATGTTAAAATTCAATTATTGCAAATGCTGACTTATGTATGTACCAAATTTGTACTTAAAAGGTCATCTTGCTTTTAAATTTTTTCTAATTAAGGTAAGAAATTGGAGGACAGACTTTTATGGCAATAAAAGGGATACGTCAGCTATGGCTACAGAGCACTTAGTTAATTGCTTACTATAATTCCTGACATACAGTAGCTTTCAATAAGCTTCTGTTGTTATTATTATCGTTATTTCTGTCTTCTCCTCATTTCTTATAAGAGAAACATAAACTTTGAGAATACATGTGCAATTAAAGATATTTAAAAAACATTCATAATAGTTCCACACATAGAAACCCAAACTGGAAACTGCCCAAATAGTAGAATGGATAGATGAACTATAGTATATTCATGTAATGGAACATCTCCCTCCAATAAAAAGAGCAAACTGCTGCTACACAGCAATTAACAACATGGATGAGTCTCTCACATAATATTGATTGTAAGAAGCCAGACATTTTTTTAAAAGCCATATATTATGTACTTTCATTTATATGAAGTTCAAGAGCAGGAAAAACCAACCTATGGAAGTAAACAGAGGCCAGGCCTGGTGGCACACACCTGTAATACCAGCACTTTGGAGGATGAGGCAGGAGGATCACTTTGAGTTCATGGCCAGGCTGGTTTACAACGTTAGTTCAAGGCCAGCCTGAACTGCAGAGTAAGACCCTATCTCAAAAAAAAAAGTCAAAAGAGTATTTATATTTGGCAGCAGCTGCTGGCTGGAAGTGTGAACTTTCTCGAGTGCTGCATGGTCTTTATCTTGATCTCAGAGCTGCTGACATAGGTACACATGAGTGTAAAATTTAACCGAGCTGTTTGCTGCATATCTAAATTCTTTACTCTGTGTATCTTATACTCAAAAAAACTGTAAGGAATATAAGTTCCACTAAGCAAAATAAAGGAGTATATCAGGAAATATGAATATTTATTATGCAGTATGTTGGCTATTTCAAGCCCCTGATGGCTACAGTGAATGGGAATGTTGGACCTCCTTGGTCACAAATAGTTCATTCACTTGATGCACTTTTCCTAGCCATCTCCCAGTTGCCAGGACTATGCTGAGTGCCCAGGACATGAGAATGAACATGACAACACAATCCCTGCCCTCCAGGCACCCCTGAAATGCGCAGTCAGTCACGCAACCCACTACCCTGGGCAACTGGTGGCAGCTTCTCTAAATGTGGCCAGAGGGTCTTGCAGGAGTTCACTGACTTCCACAGGACAGTAGCAAAAATGTCATGTATGGTCACTGTTTTCTCCCAAGAAGCAGTGTGTTTAGTACAGCTCAGGTCCTGGTATTTAATTGTAACTGACATTTCTCGGTCACTGGGGGTGATGGCAAATATCCTCCTGGAAGGCTTCTTGTTTGTGACAACGGAAAGCAAATGAAGCTAATTTTAGAGAATGTGGCCCAGCTTCTGCTCTGCGGCACAACAGCCAACAGACAAGTAAGTCCTCGTCCTCTCGGCAGCAGCTTCAATGTGGGACTCATGAAACAACATCTGACCCCAGTGGTTCTCTCACCCCCCTCACAGGTCCTGGGACACTGCTCTGCAGATGGTCCGAGCATCAGCCTCCTACAGTATTAACATGACAAACTCTTTGCTCCTGTTTCCAGTATAAGTAACAATCTGTTAAACATATTTTAGGTTTTGTATTTTCAAGGGCCCAAGCTAACCTGTGTTGCAGCAAAATGCGCCTGATTTTCTTCCTCACTACAGAGAAGCATGTTTGCAATGCTGACTGGCAGACAGAGACACATAAGTTGTCCAGGGACTGTTTTGATATCAAAGAAGTCCAAAAACCAAACAAGTCTGATAGCTCCTGAGCTGAGGACAAGAAGTCAGAGGCAGATTGTGGATATGCTGTAGGCCTTGCTGCCCCTAAAGCCAGGCAAGTGATTATTCCTGACTTCCACATGGACAAGATTGGAAAGGGGGTCCAAGGGCCTAGTATTCAGAATCCAGATATGACCAATAAGAAGAGTGACCAGCTATCCCCATTTCCCTGTGACAGTCCCAATAAATACCTGTTACAGATACAATAGGGCACTCTTTCACTCTGAAAATGTCCCAGTTTGAATAATTTGATATATGCCAGCTTATCAGTAAAGGAAGTGATACCTGGTGAACTAGAATTGATACAGCCTTTAGGGAAAAGAGATCAGCTCTGTTTATATCCTGTGATTCACCTTGGACATGCTCAGATACGTAACAGCAGAATCCAGGGCCAACAGACATGGAGAGGAAATAACACACAAAAGGAACTGGACTCAAACCATGACACTCTTACATGAAAAACCTCACAAAGACCCAAAATAAAATCCTCTGAAAAAACAAAGACTGACCACTCAGGGAAGCTGGAGAGGCTTGGGCACACGGAGAAAGGAAGCTCCCTCCACTCCTGGTTGTTGTATTCATTCCCTAGGAAGCCATGGCTCACAGCAAACACATACACAGCACCCTCGCAGGTGTCGCAGGTGTCACTGGATTTGTTCCTCCCAGAAGCCATGAGGGAGGAGCTGTTCCACACCATGCCTCTCTCCTACCGAGCTTCAGGGGACTTGCCAGCAATCCTCAGTGTTCAAACGTAGCCATCTCTGCCTCGGGTTTCACGTGGATCACTCCGTGCATCCCTGTATCACCCTGTCCTCTCCTCTCTTGAGAGTGACAGCTGCCACTGCACTGAAGGCCCACTCTAAATCCAGAACGACATCTTCACAGAGCCTTAACGACATCAGCGAAGACCATTTTTCCAAATAAGGTCAGATTCCCAGGTTCCAGAGATGAGGACTTCGATATAACTTTTTGGACATTCAAGCCACATTAGAATTGATGTAAATACACGTGATGTGTATTGATGTAGATACACGTGAAGAGGAGCAAAAGTTCACCAAACATTCTTTTCAAGAAAAGCAAAAAGTCTTTCCAAGCTAAGTTTAAAATAATGAGAAAAAGAGCTAGATGCACCACGGGAGAGAGACCAGGAGCAAAGCAGACTCAAGAGACAGCTTCTGTGGCCCCCATGTCCCAGGAGGAACTGCCAGGCTGGCTGGTGGCCAGTCCCCACCTCTCGCCTGGAAGACTGTCCCAGATGCTCGGCACACACAGGGAAGAAAGCGAAAGATCTGACACAGATCTGCCTGGCCCAAAAGCCTTCATATTTCTCACGTTTTTGTCACCAAAAATATTGGATTGCCTCTCGTGTATGTTAAGGAGGACACCAGAGAGGAAATAGGGGTCTCCTTCTCAAGCCACAGCCATCAAGAAAGATGGGTGACTTCAACCTCAAATTCCCCCAGGGTTTTTCTAGATAAAGAGCCCACCCAACCATATGATTTTTCAAACAAAACACCAATCCAATTTACAACATCCAGTGTTCATCAAATGCCTGTGACTGTAAACAAGACAAAAACAGCATAAAATTGAATAGTAAGATAAATGGTATGTAATCGTCTTCCAGGATAAGTCACGCTCCTGCCAGCCCATTGCTGTAGCGGCATTTTCCCAGTGATTTTTCCATTTACTTTCAGAACTAGGTGTAGAGTAGGAAAAGAGGAGGCTGAGGGGAGATGCTGTGGATTCCAACAGCACATCTCCATTTCTGCACACTTTATCAAACCGCACCCCACTTAAAATTTCACTGAAGGCTGAGTGTGGTCACGCATGTCTGTAATCCCAGCCCTCAGGGAGGCTGAAGCAAGACGATTCCAAGTTTGAGCTCAGTCTAGGCAACTCAGTGACTTAGTGAGGCCCTGACTCAAAAATAAATAAAAAGTTTTTTTTAAAAAAATACAGGGCATGTAGTTCAATGTGAAGGCCCTAGGTTCAGTCCTCCATGCTAAAAAAAATAAAAATTTAAAAAATCCTTTTTAGGAAGGACTCTAGGGTTGAATAAAGAAATTACAAAAGCTACTGATTTCAGGCATCAAGACCTACACCTAAATTCAAGGCTTTCCCAAATCAGTCCCCTGCCCACCTTGCCCACCATGACTCTGCTTTAATTCCCTTACCTGCACCACGGCGCTACTCCATCCACGACAATCCCCACTTGTCCTTTTGGCCCATGCCAACCCTTAGCTTAGTTCTCCCACCTACAAACTAGAGGGCCCATCAGGCGAAGCTCTTCCATTTCTTCTTCCTCTACCCCCGTCCACAGCCTCCTCTCCTTTCTCCCATCTCCTGATCACTGATGATCTGACATTTCACTCATTCCACACAGTCTGTTCATCTCTTAATATTGTTAACTCACCCTAAGCCTTTTCAGGAAAAGAGTTCTAAACCCCAGCAGGTAGTGTCCCCTTAACAGCCCCTCAATAATGTCTGCTACCCAACAAAAGTCAGTTACCTGAGAGTCAGAGAGAGGCTTCAGAGCCAGGATTTAATAGGCAAGTACAACTTTGTCTTTGGTTCATTCTTATTAATTTCCTGAGTTTCTAATGCCAAAAAAAATTTTCTAGCAAGCTGACTTCCTTCACCTGGAGAATTCCAAATGCCAACTGTAATTAAAGCAACAACTTCATTTTCCAGTAAGTTTCAAGTGACGTGTGGCACTGGACTTTATCTCCTCCCAAGTAGTGAGGGAGCTGAGTTGTTTCTTTCTCTTTTCTTTTCTTTTTATTTTTTTTGTTTTTAATTGTCAGATTTTCTAACAGCTATCTTCCTCCTGAAGCAATGTATGGCATGTCTGTCTAAACCAAAGCAAACTAAAATTAATTTGGATTTCAGAATTTTTTTAAACATCTGAACACCTCTTGAGTTAATTGGAGACACCTGAGAATGTCAACTATCAAAACTGGATTTGAGGTAGAAAGAGATCACCTTCTAAATCAAACACAGACATTCAGAAGTATTTTTTCAATTCTTTGGATAAGAAACAACTAATTAACATCCCAATAGGAGGCCTCAGATATTTGTTTTATCCTTGGTTAACTTCCAACAAACCAAAGTACAAAAAGACAGAAAAAAGATGAGGCGTAGGTAGGCTTAGTAATTCTGGAAGGTTTCTTTTTATATTTTTTTCTTTTGATTCTGTTTGGTGAGACAAAAGGACTTGAAATTCTAGGGATGAGTAGTGAAAAAGGAAACAGTTTTGTAATCTCCTTTGAAAGGTTTTTATTTCACATGGTATCTCCATAGGAAAAATAAAATATAATACTCTTATCCTACCTTGCTTATGTTGAAATTTCAAACACACAATACTCAGAATACCATAGGTTGGGCATTCAATTCAACAAACAGTGATAACTTTCCTGGCACTGTGCTGAGTGCTGGAGAAATAAATGTAATATGATCAACCTTCACTTTCAGCTCCATGGACAGATCTGAGGAGGGCTCCAAACCTGCCCTCAGGGTGCTTACACTCTTGAGAACAATGCTTGCCAAAATTTTAAAAGAAAAAAAGGGGTCTCGTTGCTTCTTAATATTTGATATTAATTTTAGATAAACTAATTGGCATCTAATAAGACAGAAGTTTATTCATGTGACTCTTTGAAAAACTGCATGTTTCATATTACTGTACAAAAAAAGCAACTGGTAAGAAATAGATAGATGATAGATAGATCTGTCTATAACTTCAAATAATGTTCATATGCCCACAACCGTGTAAGTGCTTACCTGGCAAGTGAGAGGTCATGCGTTTGATCTCTAGTATAAAAAAAAAATTTAATGTCTGTCTTTGGCTTTCACCGCCATATGCCCACAACCTTTAGTTTCCCACACTCCACAGTGAAGAAAGCAGAGGCCCACCAAGGTCAGGGTCACCTGAGCACCCAGTAGCCAGTGTGGATAAAGGTTTGAGTCAGGTGCACTATCCCAACAGCCGCCCTCCCCTCTGCATGACACAAGTGCTTCTTCCAGAAGTCTCTCTTCCCATGACTCGGGTTTAAGTGCTACATTCCTGTTCACTCTGTAAAGCATCAAGAGGCAGAATGGACAAATGAGGAAAAGAAAATATTCGGCACCATCAGAAGAACCTCAAAGCAAAGGGATAACAATAAAAATAATCACAGCAAAAGCAGAGTCAATATCAGAATGCTGGAAATGAAATAAAGTCTGCAATTAGACTGAAATTTGGAAAGAGGTCCTGGATGACCAAAACTAGAATTTCCAGAGTTTAGGGTATCCTTTTTTAGTTAACAGCTGCCTTGATCCACCTGCAAATGGGAACAGAATGATGTAGCTGGCTGTGAAAGAAAATGAGCTATAATGGTTATCTCTATAGCACAAATAAACAAGCTATTATGGTTATCTTTCATTCAGAGCCTTCAGCTTTACAAAAAAAGCAAAAAAAAGTAGAGAAAGAAGAAAAATAATGGACAGGATAAAAAAGGAAAAAGCCTTTACCCATAATTTCCTCCCTTTTATCATGATATATTACACTCATGTAATCATGTTTAAAGCTGAACCTACAGTCTCCACAGTTCAATCCCATGTCACTGTCCCTGTCCCACCACTACTGGCGCTGGTGGTGGTCCTCAGATAAAGTGAGTCACCCTCACTGAGAAAGAATGAAATTTGTTTTACATAATCAATGTCTTTTTTTTTTTTACTACCTTGTGTTCTTGGTCCTCTGAGGTCAAAAACCGTAAATGTCACAGCACTTATATGTCACAGCAATTTTACAAGATGCTACAATAATGGCCCATTGATAAATCCATTATCAATAACAATTTCCTGACCTACAGCATCTGTACAAACTGCATTAGACAGAGCTGGCCTGGATTTTGACATTTTATCCTTCCTGATACATCCCTATAAAGGCCATTGTTAGGGTGAGGGTGTAGCTCACTAAAGCTCTGGCCTAGCATGCCCAAGGCCCTGAGTTCCATCCCCAGCACGCCCCCACACACGCACTCCCCCTCACTAAGACATTTGTCCTGCTGAGACCTCTTCCTCCATTCCTCTATTTCTTTCAGCCTTTGCCCTTCTGTGCTTCTTCTTTTCTTACCCAGGATAAACCTTGTTTACTTACTGAAGGAAAGACATTGTATTAATATATCACCCTCCAGTTTTCTGGGGAAATTTGCAGGCTATTCTCACTTATTGCTAATAATAACTAACTTCTAGTTGGAAAAAGCAAATCAAATAACACTGTTTTTCTCTTCTCCATGTAAACTCCACCAGTGGGAGGAAAGAAACCTCTAAAAAAGCAAAGTCTGCAATCCACAAAAACACACCAAAAAAACCAGGAATGGAAACCTCAACACATGAAAGATGGTGACACATTTTTAGAGGAGAGAAGGCAGAAGAGAGTACCTGACTAAAGAGAGTGAAGGGAGTTATGACCTCAGCAAGTCAAAGGGGATGCTAAAAAGAAGGGACAGATGTGTGTTCCCACAGCCCAAGAAACAAAGGCTCAGACCTGATGGTACTAAGTTCACAGGAGGAGATAATCAGCTCTCATACAAAGAAGCCATCGGAGAGACATCACCTCTGTCATTTCCCAGAAAACAACTGATTCATGCCTTCCAAGTTGACATAATTAATTTCAACTTCAAATTGTCTTCTCAAACTATCAACCAAAGCTAAGAGAATAACAGCATTTTCATGCAAAGACCCAGATTCAAAAATGTGTGCCCTCCTTTAAGAGGCTGCAAGCAGAAAGAGGAATTAAACTAAGAAAACAGAAGACATGGCACGGCACCAATGATCACCAGGGCAGTGATCAGTGAAAGCCTCAAATAACAGCCATAAGAAAAAGCAACTGGAAACCTCAGAGAGAAGGAGAGAAAGAGAGCTCTAGGAGGGGGAAATGGAACTTACAAACTATCTGACATGCTTTGGTGTTCGGAGAACAATGGTGCCACGTATTTGACAAAATCTCCTCAAATCTTTGAGAAACGTACCATTAGCAATAGGTACACTAAAAGCTAAGAAAAATTTTAAAAGGCAATTACTATCCCCTAGGAAAATAAAATGATGTACAGGAAGTAAACATTATCATAGCTCACAATTTGGCTCAAAAGTAAGTGTTATTTCTGCAGTCACAACAATGTAAAAACTAGCAAGGGATTTAACTAAAAACTATGCTGTGATTATATTGAGAAAATAAGAACATGGATGAAGAAAAGGGTATAAGGGTAAACTCCAACCACGTCAGAAAGTTGAATATGCACTCTCTAAAGCTGTTCAAGAAGTAGCAGAATGAAGATATTATTTTAAATATATACAATATATGAGAAAACATCTAAAAAAACATCCAAAGTGCCTCCTCTAAAATGTTGGCTTGGGAAATTGTCAGAGGACAGCTTTTTCTTTAGGCCATTTTTAGATATATTTTATCAGCACTGTTTTACTTTGTTTAAAAGTATTAAAATTCAATTTAAAAACTTGTATCCCATGAATATATACTCTGAATTAACACTTTATAAAACCTGCAATTATCTTACAAGTAGCATAATTGCATTGCTTTATTTCATTAAAAGCATCTTATTGGGTGTAAAAATTTAAAATATTCCCACTGTTAGCTATACATAGTGGCACATGCCTATAATCCCAGCACTCTGAGAGACTGAGATAGGATCCAAAGTTCAAGCCAGCACACACAACTTAGTAATTTAGGAAGAATCTGCCTCAAAATAAAATAAAAAATTTTAGAAGTTCTGGAGATGTTGCTTAGTATGAAAACCCTGCCTTCAATACCCAGTACTGTGACAGATGATTAGATAGATAGACAGATAGATAGATGATAGATAGACAGATAGAAGGATAGATAGATAGATTGCACCACTTAAAAAAATACATAGATATACTTGCCCATTTAGTCTTCTCAACAACCTAATAATGAAGAAATGAAGGTTGAACTTGACCAAGGTCACAAGATTTATAAAGAACAGAGACAGGCCTCTCAAGAACCAGCCATGCTGGGAGCCAACCAAGAAGCCAGCTAACCAGCCTTTCTGGTAAGCTGCGCAGGCCATGAGGAGCCAAGGAGGAGAAAAGTCAAATAGTGCCTCCTGTGAGCCTCCTGGCGGGCAGGCTGAGAATCAAACCCCACCTCACCCCTCCCCCCATAAGCAACCAGTTTGCTCGGAAGACAGGCTGAGTTGATAGCAACTAAAGTACAAAAAGCAACTGAATGCATGTATTGTCTGATTGATTTTGCAGGCCTGGGACCAGAAGTCTGAGCATGTATTGGGAGGATGACAGTACGCAATACAGCAAATATGGGGGATTTCCTTCTGTCTGTCTTTGAAATCCAATATTGTTCTCACTGTTTTGTTTTGTTTTTCTTTTTTTTAATAATTTTTTTTATTTTATTTTAAAAGGGAGTAAAATTAAACACAACAAAACAGAACAGAATGGGACATAAGAAAGCATAAATTTCAAAGCTAGACAACCCAGGATCTTCACTATCTGTCATATTG
>PVJX010002960.1:27062-74717 GCA_004027295.1 Dolichotis patagonum
AATTTATGTCTTACATTGCTTTCTTGTGATCCACTTTGCTCTGTTTTGTTGTGTTTAATTTTACCCTATTGATATAATTGCATGTATATTTGAGTGGGTAAGATGGATGACCATATTGTTGTTTTTGTCAGATTGTGGAGCAGAACTGTTAACAGTCTCACTGTTTGAATGTCTACTTTACATGTTTTAACTTTGTAATGTGAACAACTATTTTCAAGAAGTCAGTATGTAATTAGTCAAGTAATAATTTCTTAGGTTTTATTGTTGTTGTACTTTTCCTTTTTTCCTTGGAATACTGTATTGTCACTACCCTTTATTCTGTTTTATTTTGTTTTGTTTTTTCCTCTTTAAATAAAATTATTATTAAAAAAAAGATTTTTTCTTTCAAAGGATATACCAAAAATTTTGTAAAAATTTTTCTTAAGAGTCTATTTTTGGTTCCTGTATTGCTGTCAGCCCAGCAATCTAGAAGGCTGGGGCAGGAAGAACATAAGTTTAAGCCCAGCCTATGCAACTTAGCAAAACTCTGTCTCAAAATAAAAATGGGCTAGAGCTGTAAATTAGTATAAAAAGCTTGGATTCGGTCCCCAGCACAGAAGAAAAGGAAAGGAAAGGAAAGGAAAGGAAAGGAAAGGAAAGGAAAGGAAAGGAAAGGAAAGGAAATGAAAGGAAGAAAGAAGAGAGAGAGAAGAGAAGAGAAGAGAAGAGAAGAGAAGAGAAGAGAAGAGAAGAGGAATCAATCTACCCTGTTTTTCACCTTACTTTCCCTCAACATAACTACCATGAGTGTGAGGTTTCCTTTGATTGCACAGTTAGTTATCCAGGCACTGTCCTAGACAGCAGGATTAATGGTGATGACAACCTGACACATCTCTACCCTCGTGATGCTTATAAGCTGGCAGAGGAAACAATCACACTAATGCCCAGTAACAAAGAGAATTAAGCAGATTGTGGAAAAGCAATACAGGCCTCTGAAAACTGAGGGGATCAGGTGAGAGTTCAAAGTCCTGATAAGTACCAACAATCACTGTTCCTCTATGAACACAACTTCATGTGTCACACTCCATCCTCCACCTCCTGAGTTCCCAGCTTGTTCCCTCTAGTGACCCTCCACTACTGTCCTCTGACTCCACCAGGATGCCAAATCCATTGATCCTATCACCTATTTCCCGCCCCTCATCCTTTTTCCCCCTCGCTCTTTCCTTCCATATATCCAGTGTAGATTCCATCTCCAGTCATCAACCACGCCAATGCTGCCCCTCTTTCACTTCTGCAGACTCTGCCCTGGCAAATTCCTGGCTCACTCCACGTGGCTCTCTTCTTTCTACTTTCTCCCATGCAGTAGAAGACTGCCAGAAAAAATATATAATCATGCCAAACTAGTCTCAAGTTAGACTTTGGACCACAAGCCTTGAACAACCCCTAAGACTTCCCCCAAGTTACTGTCAGGCCAGCTCCACCCCTCACTCATACACCTACATAATCATGTATTTCATACCTCTGCCTTCCTCTTTGGTTCTCTGCAACCGGCTTACCCATTCTCACAATGAGGTGAAGATCTCCTATCCTATAACACTAAGAACTGATGCAACTGATAGGATTTCTACAAACTCCTACTGCTAGATCTGCAACTAGCATGGGTCTACCATACACTCTGCCTTCTCTTCGAAAGGTGGATGCCCATGGAGCTGTCTAATGCAAACTTGTGTTCTGGAAGTCATGCCCCTGTGCCTACTCACTGCATCAACTCTGAAGATTTTCCCTCTCTTCCACATGAGTAAATTGTCTTTCTCAATTGCTCTTTTCCCATTATCATCCAAATTTGCTATTATTTCTCCCATCCCTGAAAATCCCTCCCCTACAACCCTTTCACATTCCAGAAAATGCTTTTCTTTACCACTTTATGACGAGTCACTTTGAAAAGTTCTCTCCATCCATTGTCTTCAACATTTCTCTTTCCAACCCTTCATGAACCTACCACAATCAGGCCCACACTCCTCCACCAGTACTACTGCCAACAGCTTCCAACTTGCTGCACCCAATGGTCAAATCTCATCTTTATTCATGCATCCAGCATTTGCTGACATAGACCCTTTCCCCTTGCAAACACCTTCTTCCTGTGGCTTGCAGAACACCCTAACCTCTAGCACATCACCATCTCCTCCTTCTCCATCTTTGCTGTTCCTTTTCTACTCTAGCGCCTCTTTATGTTGTAGGCCCCCAAGACTTGGTCCTTTAATCTTTTCTCAGCCACTCCCTTGGCAATCTTCTCTAGAAGATTTAAATGCTATCTGTTCTCAAAACTCTCAAATTTTGCTATTTTCAGACCAATTCACTCTACCTGACTCCAGACACGCATATCCAAGTACCTACTCTGAAAATGATAAGATGTCTCCAATTTGACATTGCTAAAACCAAAATCCTTACCTCCTCAAAGCTTGCTGTGACTATCATGGTCCCCATCTTGGTTGAAGGTAATTCCATTCTTGGTCAAGCAAAACCGTGGCTTTCTCTTATATCCCTCCCACCCAATCTATCAATATATCATGGTTCTAAGCTTGACAATACCCCCATAATCTTTTCACCACCTCCTCTGCCCACACTCTGGCCCAAGCCACTTGCAATTTGCCCCCAGTGTGGAGACAGCTTCCTAAGTGATTTTGATTCTATGCTTACTCCCTCCTATTGGTTGCCAACACAAGAACGAGAATGGTCTTTTAAAAACAGAAAGCAGATTACAACACTCATCTGCTCAAGATGGTCCAGTGGCTTCACCCCTCAGAGACCAAGCTTAAGATCTCAGCGACCCTACAGGACAGCATGTACTTCTTCAGTGCCAACTTACTCTTCTCCACTCCAGCTGTGGATATTTTACACAGGCTGCTTCTTCACTCTCCCCCTCTTCCTCCAGAAATACACATTTCTCAGTGCTTTGCTTTGGTCCTTCAACGGTGTTATGGATTAAAAACTGGTGGTCAACTTAATGCCAGCTAAATTAAATCAGCATGGTGCTGAGTGTAAACGTTCCTCCTGAGGAAAATTGCCAGCATAAATAGAGACATGGAGAAGGAGAAGGGAGGCTCTGTGGGTCTAAGTGTTGCTGTTTGAGCCCTTGGTCCTCCTGGAGGAGCTCTGCTCCTTACATCGAGCATCGCTTCCTGGCTCCAGAGGGGAAGACGTGTGCTGTTTAATCTCCAGGGCAAACTCATCACGCTGGCTTCCTCGCATGTACTCGACAGTGCTTATCGTCAGAGGAGCTCTGGACCTCCATGTCACTGAGGATAACTGTGGTGCTTTTCAGGGAAGCCCTGGTCTTTATTATGAGCTTGACTTCTTGGCTCCAGTATAGAACCCTCAACTTATCAGCACAGCTCCTTCACTCTGCTGGGATAGACTTTCTAACTTCCACCACTGACCTTTGGGCCTTCCCAGCATGGATCTGTAAAAGAGACTGGCGTGAGTCCTTCTCATGGGCTTTAGACCTCCAGTTGGACTTGTGGGAGGCATTGTCATGGGTTCTAAGTCTTCATCTCGATTCATGCAGGACATCGCTGTGGGATCCAGGCCCTTGGCTGAATATTCTGTGTCTTTGGTGTTGTGGACAGATTTCCTCACTTTCTTGTGTTAATTCTGGATGACCATCATAAATAATATTATAAATTCTGTGTCCTGATTCTAATTGTTCTCCTCACAACCCCCAACTATGAAACATGGCATCTTCTCAGTGACTTCCTTGTCCAGCCCATTTGAAAGTGTGATCCAGTACCCCAACTCCATTCTCCAAGCTCAGTACTTTGCTCCTTTTTATTTTTCCTGAAACACTCATCAGCTCCAAACAGTATATTATTCACAAGTTCTGACCACTGTCTGCCCATAGAACACAGGCTCCAGCAGGCAGGGGTTTTGTTCATGGGTTACTCCATCTCAGATGCCTAAGACATTGCCCAGCTCACTGTAGGCACCCAGTGAATGTGTGTCGAGTAACAGTTAAATGAGAGACATGGACATCACCACAAAAGTAGCCATTAAAATATGCAAAATTTATCAAGAGTGGAACCAGTGATGAGGGAAAGGACACTGTATTGTCATTAACAGGTTAGCCTTGGTTAGCACATTTGCATAAATGTGTTTATCAAAGATCTTGGGGCAGAGAAAACACTCTAAATACCTGATATCTCTGTGAGAGACCTTTACATACTGTACTTCTAGACCATTCCTACAGTTTTGAACTCCAAAAAGTACATGCACATGAACTTGTACTCCGAGTGTAAACAAAAAGTGGGCATGGTCCATCAAAAACCTAAATTTCTTTAAAGAATCATGTTCCATCTTTAACAATCATATATATCTTGCATTTCTGTCTATGATATGTCTGTTTAATATACAAATAATGTTGTCAGATGTGGTGGTGCCCACCTGTAATCCTAGCACTTGGGAAGATAAGGCAGGAGGATCACTGCAAATTCCAGGCCATCCTGGACTACACAGTGGGTTCAAGGCCAGCCTGAACTGCACAGTGAGACGATGTCTCACAGAACCAATAATAATAATGTTAAATTATTTAACAGCATGACTCACTGTTTTCCCAAACAACCCTCTAATAACATACCCATGCCAGAAAAAGGTGCAGTGTTTGCCCTGGGCATTGCTTACTTCCTGGGAAGCTTGGGATCCCAGTTTGAGACTCACCAGACACTTAGGAAATACCAGACAATAACTGTACAGAATGCAAAGCCAAATTGAAGCATAAATACAGATTTTCCTGCTTTAAAATTTTGCCTAAGCTGACCGTAAAGGACCTGTCTTAACAGACCCATTAAAAGGATCCTTTGAATTAGCGAGCACCATGTACATTTCTGGCCCCGCTTTCCTAGTCTTCTAATGACCTAGCACTTGTCCAAGAGCTATTTAGAGCAGCTGCATCCCATATTTTATGTTTCCCCTTTAACATCCTTCACAGCTCTAGCTTGGAAGAAGTCATTACAACTGATGAGAGAAATTAAGAGAGAAGAGCCTTTTTTAATGAAAATGATATTAATGTGCATTTCCACTTGGAACAAAATGAAAGAAATAAAAAGTTCCATCTTTTACCCAGTATCTTGGAATGGAGGTTGAGCTCTGACCATTACAGATTAGCCAGCTAGCCCTTCCTGCTCCCACACTGATTCCTACTTTCTTCTTCTTTTTTTATTAGTACAGTTTTGCGGTACATGATGAATACAGCCATGGTGGGGAGTCAGCATATGTATATAACACATCTCAATTTTTTTTTATGTTCCCTTCCCCATCTTTCCCCTCCCCTCCTCTATCTCTCAGGCTCCTTCCCATTTGCAAAAGATCTGTTTCCCTGTTTCCTATTGTCTATCTTTTATTTTGCTTTTCAATGTATTTATGCTTTGGGTTTCTCGTATAAGAGACACCATAAGATATTTAAGCTTGTGTGTCTAATTTATTTCATTTAACATTGTTTGTTTTTGTTTGTTTGTTTTTGAGACATGGTCTCATTATACAGTCCACGCTAGTCTTGAACCCACTTATTTCTGCCTCCTGGGCACACACCTAGCTTGAATGCATGGTGATCCTCTAGCCTCAATCTCCTGAGTGTGGGATTACAGATGTGCACCACTACCCGCAGCCACTTAGCGTTACGGATTTGAGCTGGATCCGTTTTCATAAAATGACTCAAATTTATCCTTATTTATAACAGAGTAGTACTCCACTGTGTGTAAATACTACATTTCCTGTATGTATTCATCTGCAGATGGGTATACAGGCTGCTTCCAAGATTTAGCTTGCTGAACCTTGCTGCTATATATATATATATATATATATATATATATATATATCAGAAAGACAGAAAGAGAGAGAGAGAGAGAGCAAAGCAGAAGAGAGATATATAGGAAGTATGGAAAATTTCACATACATCCCTAAATTGCACACTTTTTAAAATATTCAAAAAAACTAAAAAAAATTCAATATATATATATGTTAATTTGCTTCATTTATACTAATGGTTTATCTAAGTTCATTGAAAAGAAAATTTGTGTCACTGTGTCTTTTTGTAAGACTCTTTTTGGTTCATAGCTTGTACTGACTAACTATTTTGAGGATAAAGATACATGGTGTAATAACAATTGCTATTTCCTTATTATTTGGCTATGAAAGCTTGTTTTGTGTTTCCATAAAATTAAAAAATACACTGTGCTGCTATAAACATTGGTCCTACTCTTGACCCTTCCTGTCTCCCCCCTTCCCCCTCCACCACACCTCCCCTGCTCGATGAAAGGCCACATTGGGATGGGCTAATTTTTGGCTATGGTGCATTTAAGTCAGACCCTTGATTCTCTCGATGTCACTGTCCTTAAAGTCCATGAAGAATTCAGTTTTCAGCCATGCTCTGCACTGATCTGTGTCCCTAGATTCACGCACTGATGTTGTAACCTCTGGCACCTTCAGAATGCAGCTTTGTTTGGGAATTACAGAGGTAATTAAGTTATACTGCAGTTACTAAAGAGGTGCCTAATCTAATGTGACTAATATCCTTATAATAAGAGGAGATCAGGAAACAAGCAGGTACAGAAGGAAGACCATGGTGAAGACACAGGAAGAGGTGGCCACCTATAAGCCAAGGAGAAGGACCTTAGAAGAAATCAATACTTCCAACATCTTGATCTTGGATGGCTAGTCTACAGATGAAAATGAATGGGAGGGAGTGAAGGTAATTGATGACACTGCCCAGGAGAAAAAATAGAACAACTAGTAAAAGAAGAATAAAAGCTAGGCATGTTGATTGATGCACACTGGTAATCCTAGCATTCTTGGAGGCTGAAGCAGGAGGATCACAAGTTCAAGCCCAGCCTGGGCAACCAAATGATTTAGAGAGACCTTGTCTCAAAATAAAAATTCAAAGAAGAGCTGTAGATGTAACTCAGTGTGAAGGACCTGGGTTCAATCCACCATACTTTGAAAGAAAAGACTGGGGAGGAGGTGTTTCCTGAAAATCTGATTATGTTTCTAGGCCCCTAAAAGTTCCCGACTTTGTGATGCAGGAGTTGCCCTTCCACCCACTAATGCATCTTTGCCACCTGAAGAAGAATCTCATCTCTCTTGCTGGAAGTAGAGGGCTTTGCAGAGCTACCCAAGAGGCCATGGCAGCGTTCCACAGGTCACTGAGCCTGCACTACTGACTAAAAGTGGAGCGCCCCTCACCCCTCCAGCAGAAGCCAATGCAGCCTCATCCCGAGAGCTCCCAGACAAGGCAAAGGCTTTTTCAGCTGCCCAGGATGCGGCTCCCAAATCTCAAAAGGCCTAGGAAAAGCAAATACTTATTTTACATTCAAAATTGGTAAAATTCTGCAGGGCACAGTGGTACGTACCTGTAATCCTAACACTCAAGGGGCTGAGACAAGAGGATCACAATGAGTTTGAGGCCAGCCCTGGCTACACATGACTTCAAGGCAAGCCTGGTAAACACAGCAAGACCCTGTGTCAAAAACATTTTTTTTTCATTTTAAAAAAGTAAAACTTCTGACTTTTCTCAGATTCAACTAAAACAGTGGTAGAGAGAACTCTGTATATATGAATATGCTCTTGGTTGCACATGGCAGAGGGAGGGATGAAAAACATCAGTAGTTTCTAGTTGGCTCAATGACATCCAGCTGTCCCTATGAAAGTATGCTTCTCCCAGCAGTGACCACACAGAAGAATTAGTTCCCAACAGAATACCAGATCCAATCTACTCTGTTTTCTTCTCAATGATAAGGGTTTACCAGGGAAAATTCATAACACTAGCACTAATGCAGACAGTAAAATCTGCCAATAAATCTTTGAAGGAAAATGTGTTAGCAATGCTATTATTAAATACATGAAAAACATCTTGCATGGTGCAATTTCAAACAATGCACCTTATTATCCCATAAATTCAGGTTACTTCCAGGTCAAATTTTTCCCCCCAAAGCTACATGGAAGCCAAACAATAAATGGCCCTGGTCATCCTAAGCCAGGTATCAAGAATGCACCAAATCAGCCAGTATTTGCCTACTATGTGTCAGGCAGGGTGCTAGAAATGGAAACAAATGAATGGGATATGGTTCTTCCCCTTAACCCATTATCAGGTAAGGTAGGTAGGCAGACAGATCGACACTCGTAAGTTATACTGTAGTGTGATACTGCAACAGAGAGGAGAGAAACACTGGAAAAGGTGAGCCTTGTGCTGAGGGTTCTGAAAGCATTTGAGATTTAAATCCTGGTTGGAGCAGTTGCAAGCCATAGAGCATGCTGGCTTTACTGTTTTATCATCTCAACTCAGTCTGACAATCACCGCCTATGAGCAACTGCTTCTCTCTTTCCTGCACCTACAGTCTACCCCACAACCATGTTCAGCGGCTCCAGAATGACCTCCGTCCTTCAGAGACCTCGAAAGAGATGTGTGGATGTGAGGGGCAGAAAGGACAATAATTTTTCTTCTTTCCACACTTGAAAGAAAACTAGGTGGTTGGAAAACAATAGCTATAGCAGTAGCAAAAACCCCACGACTGGCACGAAGTGCTATTCTGGGTGTTTAAGCCCCTGGGTTTCACTGCCTTTTGAAGTATAGAGCTCGGACAGCAGTGAGGGTTGAGGCCTACAGTGGAGAGAGTTCCAGTTTGTGAGTCCAAAGACCTGCCCCCTCCACCAAAGCCACTTAAGTGAACACATTGGACCAAATCCTATCAGCTCTAACCTCCTCTAAAATAGGGTCATACCGCCTACCCTGCCTATCTCACAACAAGCTTGGCAAAGCAGAGGGACTGAGATAAGGGAAAATGCTCTTACGCCTGCAAAACACTACAAATATAAAAGAAGGTTATAATTAACCTAGCCACAGATCCTGATTAAAATACACTGTACCCCTCTGGATCGACAAAGTGTGAATCTGGTTAAAAAATAGGGACAGTTACTCCTAAACAGAGACAGTTGGTGTGTGGGCAAAGCCCCACAAGCACTTTCTATGCCAGGAAACTTGCATATGCTTAGAAATTATCACGTTTCTGTTGGCCTTATAGCAGCAATGTAGGAGAACTCACAAAATGATGTCAGTAACAGGCAGCACCACTGCCAAACACAACTGTCCCGGTTCCCAAGAAACGTGCTGATCACCAAGCCCTGTCAATGGAACAGAATACGCACCCCACTGCTAGACAAGGGAACCTCATGCAGCAGGCACATACACAATAGATGCAAACAGAGTCTCCAGGAGAATGACCACAACCTGAATGTTTAAAACCCATGCATAAAATCCCCTTTTAAGGAAAGGGTTCCAGATAGGAAAACTCTCCCCATCCTGACAAATGACTCACAAAAACAGTACTTTTTCTATCTGATTACAGTAAATTTTCCAATACAATGAATGCTTTGTTTGGCTGAACCATTTAATAGTCATCCATACTCTCTAATGAAACTACTAATTACAAAATCTCTGCATTGCAGGCAATAACAAAGGGTTGCTAACCTCTTCACAGTGCTTCGGTTCTGCCATTAAGTAGCAATTACTCTTCCTCAGCCCTCCCTTTTTCACTGATTGTCCCTTCAAAGATCCCAAGCAAACCTATTGAAAAACACACACACACACACACACACACACACACACACACACACACCCCAGAAATTTGACAAACTGTAAGAGTAATGATAAGGACTCCATAGGACCCCTGGATTTAGACTGTTCCTTTGCACTGGTTAACTCAGCAAAAGCAGGGTTTTGGCTCACTACACACTGGAAATGTAATTTTTAATAACATGGCCATTATGATTAAACTTCACCATAACAAAAATATTTGATTCCTAATAGTCAGTTGCATAGAATACACTGCATATACTTTTATGCACAGCAAATTGTTTAGTCACTTTCCTTTTGATGGGACAAAATACCTGTCATCCACAATTTAAAGGAGGAGAGGTTTGTTTTGGCTCAAGGTTTCAGTCCATGACTGGCTGGCTCCAGCAGAAATGGCAAGATATTAAAGAAAAGCAATTCAATCTATGGCAGCCAGGAAGCAGAGAAAGAAGGAGCCGGGAGAAGAATGCATTCTTGTAGGTCACGCTCCCAGTGACCACCTCCAACAAAGACCTGCCTCCTAAGAGCACAGTCAGCCACTGAACTCATCTACGGATGAACCCACTGCTGAGTATTGCACCCCATGATCGGATCACCTCCCAAACAAGACTCTGGAGGGCATTTCAGCTGTAAAGCGAACAGCTAACTAGCTGTTATCGGTCAGTCCCTCCAGCGGCTGTCCTCACACAAAACAGAGGGATACACCAAAGCAGCACAAGCCCTGTTGGTTCCTGGGCTGTTAGCACTGTGACAGCTTCCAAGCAGCAGAACCATCTCAGAACAGCTAATATTTCCCATCCCCATACCACAAGGCATTTCACCTGGACAGCAAAAACAGGAGTCAATCACTTCACCCTTTCCAACTAAGGCTCTTCAGTTTCCAATGAGGTCAACAGGTGAAGACATGGACATTTACCACAGAAACGTAGGCAAAATGACAGAGACGGAAAAAATCTGTCCCTCAAGTTTTTAAGGGTTAAAGGGAAAAGCAGAAAGATTGCACGAAACATTTTATTGTAGTTCATTAATTAATTAATCAAGAGTTCGACAACAGGCAACAGATTTAGAGTAATTTGTGCCAAATCCAAATTGGGTTCAAAAGAGCCAAAATATTTCTGCCATATTTGTAGGTGATAGATTTGGGATCTGGTAGCTTATCTAATGTTCCAGAGGGTGTTATCTCAAAGGGTTATTTCAAAAACTTGGAAAACTAATCAAATCAAGCTTTGGATTTTTTTTTATTTTCCAAAGATTCATGGAATGGGGTAAGACCTTTGAAGGTACTAAAGTCAAAATACATTTTTATCTACAAAGTAGACTGACTCTGTAGAAAGACACTTGTTTGCTTAAACAAATACCAAAATGTATATACCCTGCTGAGTGTTCCTCAAAAAAAAAAAATGCAAATTGGGACCTATGTAATTATTCCACTGCTCAAAATACACTCAGCAGTCTTTTTAGAGACAGTTTTTGGAATTAGTTCTTGAACTATGCAAACTCAGCTTGCTGTCTTGCACTCTACATATATATGCATGTGCACACATTTATCTCTACAGAAGAGCTTTAGACTAAAGAGTGAAAAAAGAAACTTCTATTTGCTCTATGGTTTTTTTTTTGAGACAGGGTTTTGCTATGCAGTTCAGGCTGGCCTTGAACTCCCTCTGTAGTCCAGGCTGTCTTCCAACTTGCAGCAATCCTCCTGTCTCACCTCCCAGGTGCTGGCATCCTCCCAGGATTACAGGCATGCGCCACCATGCCCTGCAGGTTGAACATATTTCTGTATGTAAGGGCACAAGTATTTTAGAATCTTTGTCCATTTATGTTCACTAGCAATACAACCACATGATGATAGGATTGGATCAGAGATATCTGGGAGGTGATCAGTTGGTCTACTCCTCACAAAATCCAGCCTGTGGTCTACTGCAAGCTGGTAATGAAAAATTCTAGCATCTCTCACTCCTTCAAGAAGGAAAGCATACCAATGTTTGCACTAAGACGGAGAACAGAATGAGAATTTGGCAGTAGGGGTGGAGAAAATGACCATCAAAAGTTTTGAAGGAACTAAAACATGGATTTGTCCAGTAATTCAGCCTTATTATAGGACACCTGGCCCCACCAAACATTCTGGGGGCTACAGTCTAAAACTTCAATGTCCCCAAAGGCCATGTGTTGAAATCTTGGTCCCCAGACTGTGGTGCTATTGGGAGGTGGTGGAACCTTTAGGAGTCAGTGCCTTGAGAAAGGAAGTTAAGGCCCTGGGGATGTAGCCTTGGAGGGTACTTTGAGACCCTGGCCCCTTTCTGTTTCTCTCTCTGATTCCCAGCTGCCATCAAGTTAGCAACTACCTTTACCACCCATTCCTGCCATGATGTACGACCCTACCACCACCACAAAAATAATGGAGCCAACCACCTATGAAACCATGAGCTAAACTAAACCTTTCCTCCTTGTTAGTTGTTTACCTCAAGCATTTTATCATAGTGACAGCTGAGTTGCACATGAATTAGAAGTGATTTTTTAATATAAATTTGAGGTCTTAAAAACTGTACATTCTTAAGTTTCTAGGTGATTCTGATTGCAGCCTGAGCTGCAACCCAATACAGGCCAAAGCTTCAAAGGGGGCCAGATCTGGAAGTAGAAGCCAACCTAACACAATGATCTTTCCATTAAATGTCACCAAACCTGTGATTAAAGACAATAGCACATTAATCCAGTCAGTACATATAAAATTGTGATTTGTTATGAATTGACAATAGTGCATATCAAGTTTCTCTGCCCAATCAAGAGACTAGAACAGTACTGAGAGTGGAGCTCTAGTCTAATTGGTATGCCTCACTGACAGGCCTCAGCTTAGGTTCCGTAAGAATAAATTGCTAGCTGCATTCACATCCATTCAGCAAGCTGACAATTCAATTCAGAATTAACTAATGCATAAACCCTCAATCAGAGCCAGACATGTAAGAAAATGAAAAATATAGTTATTTATAATAATATTAAAAGGAAGCATGTGGGCCACAATACACTCATCCTACCTAGTACCTGAAATTTCATATTATCTTTACCTAAAATCTTACCTTTACCTTTAATCTTAGTCTCCGTATCTATAGCAAGTGTTTCTGGGAAGAGAAGGCAGTGCCCCTAACTGCTCATTTACAGCTAAAAGTAAAAGACTTGCTCTGATTCTTTCTTGAGATGAAGGGTTATAACAGGAAGGGAGGTAAAATAAATGCTTCAATTCCTAGAAAAGGGAAGACAAGTTTCTGAAAGAAGAAACTGGATTTACAAAAACAAACTCCATAGCTGCCCCTAGAAGCAGTCCTGGTATGGAGGATGATGATAGATATTCAAACTGGCTTTAGTAAAGTTTAAAAAGTTTTGTTTGGGGAAGAAGATAAGAGAGGTTTTTTTGTTTGTTTCTGTATTTGTTTAAATTTTGTGAATAAAGTTGGCCAAGATGGGGCCAAGAACAGAATAGTCAAAGAGCAGACTTCATCTAAAAGGTAAAAGCAAACACCTCAGAGAAATTACAACAGGGCTGGACAGGTAGCTCAGCGGTATAGAACTTGTCAAGAATGCATGAGATTTGATTCCCAGCATTGCAAAAAATAAAATAAAAGGAAGGAGGGGAAGAAAAAAAGATGGACAACAAATTTCAACTGAAAAGTTTCAGATATGTGCTTATCTATAAAGTACTGCTGGTAACCCAAATCATTTTGGTAATTGTCTAATACATAAACCTATATATAAATTATTCTGTTCAATCCACTCTATTTTCTTGTGAATTTTAAAGATGATAATAATAACCTAGACTTATGTCTTGCAGGGACTGTTTTAAAACCTTTATTTATGTTAACTCATTCACCTATCACAACAGATAAATAGGTTACAGATATAATATCCACTTTACAGATGTAGAAACCAGTGCATTGAAAGATTAAGTATCTTACTCAAAGTCATCAAGATAGGAAAGAATGAAGCTGGAGTTTGGAGGCAATTAGCTTCCAGGGTCTACACTCTTAATTACTCATTCTCTATAGATGATATTTAAAACAGGAGCCTAGACCACCCTCTTCTCACACAAATATTTTAAAATCCAGGCAATGCCAAAAATATTTTAATGTTATTTTTATTAATATACATTAATTTGTACATATTAATGACATTCAATGTGATGCTTCAACACACACATACAAGCATATACTGATCAAATCCAGTTCCCTTTTTCAGTCCCCC
This sequence comes from Dolichotis patagonum, assembly GCA_004027295.1. Lineage (NCBI taxonomy): Eukaryota > Metazoa > Chordata > Mammalia > Rodentia > Caviidae > Dolichotis > Dolichotis patagonum. The sequence continues at coordinate 40,891 of PVJX010002960.1, forward strand.
CACTTTCCCAACGCCTAGTATCACATCTGGCAGAGAACCTGGAGTATTTGTCTTCATATATCTGACTTACTTAATCTTAAAAAATCCTCTAATTCCGTGCATTTGTCTGTAAATGACAGGATTTCCTTCTCCTATATTGTTAAATAATATTCCATTGTGCATATACACCCACATTTTCTCTATCCAAGGTTGATTCCAAATCTTAAGCAATTGTGAATAATGCCACAGTACACATAGACATGAAGATTTCTCCTTGGGATGCTGACTGTATTCTTTTTGAAAATACACCCAGGAGTGAGGTTGCTGGATCATTTGGATTAGAAGAATTAATATTGTGAAAATGTTCATAACTCCCAAAGCAATTTACAGATCTGATGCAATCCCCACCAAAATACTGTCTTAGTTACTTTTCTCTCTCACTGTTGAGAAAAAATAGCTGATGCCCAAAGTTAGGGAAGGGAAGGTTTATTTCTTATAGATTGGAGGTTTCAGTCCATACTCAGTTGGCTCCAAGGGGCAGGGTGGTATGGCAGGGCCACCATAAACAACAAGGGGGAACAGCAAAAGAGAAAGCCACACCTTCTTCCCCCGCTGTTACACTATATACTGGCTCCACCCTGGGGTGGGTGTAACACTCACACTACCAATCCAAGCACGAAACAATGAACGAATCACAAATGCTAGATTCAGCGGAGTCCTTAATTGCATGAGACTTGGGGGGCCATCTGACATATAAACCATAACAAATACCAATGGCACTTTTTACAGAACTAAAAATTACTTTTTTAAAATTGTGCTTTTACAAAGCTGATAAAACTTGTATTCAAAACCTTAAGCCCTTTCAGATGGCATTACTGCATTTAATCTGTGTGAATAATTAAGGCTAGAAGAACATTCTCCACAAATACTGGGTAAGTTTCTCAATACCAAAGTTTAGCATGGCTCATACTCTAACTCCAAGTCAGTAAGCAAAAAAGAAAATAAACTAGAAAAATGTCTTCTCACTGGGAAAAAGTCATAGGGATTCACATTGTCAAACCATGGCATTCCTAGTAATGTCACAAATCAGAATAGGAAATCATAAATGGAAAACTTTGGCAAGTTCAGATAAAAGAAATTGATGGTTAAGGAATGAAGTAGTTACATGATGTATGATTTCTATTTAAAAAAAAAAAAACTATATACCAAGAGTGATGAGGTTTGGAGAAGCAGATATATTTAATACTCGACTAAAATGATAATGTTTTCAAAACCATGGACAGAGCCTGCAGGCTCTACTGACCATAAAGACACAAAATGAGTTGGTCTAGTTTGCTTTTGAAAATAATACCACACAAGGAATGTATATGTTATGTGCTGAAGACATACACCAAAAAAAAAAGGAAGAGGATCAAGGGATGGGTGGAGAGGGGACACATGGAAGAGAAAGAGGATGAAAAAGGGAATTAAGATATACTATGTACATGTACCAACTTTCTACAGGTAATACAAACATTGTATACTCCACACATGTACTAATAAACTGAAAAATAATAATAATACGCAGGATTAGGTTAAGTGATCCTCGGTAATACTTAAAAATTTGGAGAACGCAGTACTGACCTGATTTTTTTTTTTTTTAACCAGGGATCAAACTCAAGACCTCACACTTGCCAAGCAGGCACTTATGCTGCTGAGCTAAATCCCTGCCTGAATTGATCTATTATTTCTTCAAATCTTGTTTAAGATGTACATAGATGAATATATAAATTAATAAAATCCCATTAAAATATCAGTGTTGAAAGACAACCTAAATCTAGAGCTCACTGTGCTAAACTGAATGCAGAGGGCTTACATGCCTTATTAGTGGCTACAATACAGGTTTTCATATTAGAGTTGAAAGGGTTACATTAAATCTTTTTATATATATGAGAAAATAATGATATGCTTCCTACTATAACAAATGAACCCTAAGTCTCACTGGCTTAATTAAGACTGCTATTTATTGCTCACTAAGGTCCAATGGCCACCAAGATAGGGGAGATCATTGTTTCTTTTCTTCAGGCTTCCCAGGGCTTTATCATCTTAAATCTTTGCTTTCCAGTGTCACCAAGAGTATCTGCATCCAAACAGAAGACAGAAGAAGAAACTAGATCACGCAGAAGGATTTTATGAGACAGATATGGAATTGGAATGTAGCACTTATATTCACATTTAACTGCCAGCCACATGGCCACACCAGCTGCAGACACTGCAGGAAAAATAGTCAGGTTGTGCACTCATAGGCTTAGTGAAGGGAAAGCCACTCTGTTTCATGGGCAGTCACCTGACCTACAATACAATTTAAAACATAACATAGCAAAATATTTACACTGGAATACTACGCCATCAAACTAGTTCTCCCTGGAGTCATGCATAATACCATTTATAAGGATCAAGAGAAACAATTTGGCTAAGAAGCTTTTCATGTTGAACTTTCTCTTCCAAATACCATGTCACAGGACTTCAGTGCCTGGGAGAAATATGGATTAGTTCTACCAGGGTATCATGAGTACTTACACTTCCATTCACCACCTAGTCACTCCTATGGATCAAATCACAAAAGGCAGGAGCATTAGTCAGTTTTCCCTCACTATACCAAAATACCAGAGACAACCTATAAAAGGGATCTGTTGGGTCATGGTTGTGGAGATTCCAGTCTAAGATCTGACAGACTCATCAGTTCACTTCTTGGCCAGGAAGCAAAAAAGAAAGAAAAGGGGTTGGGGTCCCCCAAGCCCCTTTGAGGGCATGCCCCCAGTTACCTAAGAATATACCACAAGGCCTCTCCTCCAAAAGGTTCCAGTTCCACCACCTCTAAGCAGTGCTACCATGAAGACCAAATCTTTTAAAGATGGGCCCTAGGGAGACACTCAAGATCCAAATTGCAATGACAGGTAAGAGTATAAAACAGGAAAACACTTAGGCGTATCTCCTAAACTTGCCCAGCCCTGTGAGATAGCATTCTGGAGTATGGTGGCTGAGAGAACATTGTAAAGGGCAAAAGTCCTCATCACACAGTTGGTCAAGTTTTTAGATTCAAGTATCTTCCACAAGTAAATGAAAATAATCTCTGCACCCCAATATGCCATATATACGAGTGAGGTGGCTCAAGGATTTAACTGTGTTTTTTTAAGTGTTGGTGAAAGGATAGGACTTGGAAAATAAGCAACTACTGAAAGACAAGAGAGCAAGTAGGTGGTGAAAAGTGAGAGAAGAGAGCAACCCACTGAATAACCTATTGAATATACTGTGATTATTGTGAAAGGAAGCAGCAATCACATAACAAGGAAAATCATAAGCTGAAACATTTCCAGAGGCTTGAAAAAATAAAATTGATCATGAACCCCACCCTGAAAGGCATTAAAAATCCAGGACCTACTTACTTACCATGTATTTGAAATTGTAATGTATTTTCAGACACAAAAGAGGAAAGAAAAAGCTCGAACTTTATGTGCAGATAGCAGTGAATGACAGTTCTCACATGACTTCTAAATTGGGATCAAGTCTTCCTCATTCCAGAGTAGGAGGCAAAGGCAAAATTATATCCCTGCGTGCTCTACTAATAACCTATTGCTGTGTCTTTAGAGTTTATACAGCTTCCCTTAGAACTTTGAGTACTTACGATCCCCAGGGAAGAAATAAAAGAAACTAATGACATCCACACTTTCTCAAAAAAAATGTACAAAGCAATTGCCTATAAACGTACCTCATAATTTTTGCACAGTAGCCAGACTGTTTTTTTTCAAAAGAAGAAGATTTTGTGCCTTTAATTCCTATTTTAATGGTAGAAAATATTTATTGCCAAGAGGTTACCAGAAGTTCTCACCTTTGTTTTCCGGAGAAGCTTACAGTATAATGGACAAAGGAGACTAATTCTGCACTACTATAGGTCTTCAGTCATTTAATCAGAGGCTCTGAAATGCAGACACAGTGCAGCAGTTTTAGGATGACAAGGCAAGAATGTGGCTATTCAGCCTGAAAATAAAGCAGCTTTATCTCAAAAAATGCCCTGAATGTCATCAGAGTGAAAGCACCCTAAAATTCTAATTAGAACAGCTATTAAATGAAAGACTGCAGAAACCATTGGCTAAGCATTCCTACAGGAGGAGCTGCCAGAAAGAGAGGTTTGAGGATGAACTGTCCCATCTTTTAGAAAAAACAAAATGGAACTTTGGAGTACCATATTTCAAGCCATAGCATGTCACATTCCAGCTACACCTAAGGAGCAAAAAAAAAAAATTGTCCCAGAATGTCCAATCATCAGCCACTTGGTGGCTAGGACACAGCCAGGCTACACTGATAAGAATGTTTATAAAGAAGAAACAAAGCCACAATGCACAGACAGAATGTAGTAAGGTATGTTCTCTAATTCTGCTTTCTTCAGAAGACTCCCATTGAATACTCAATAATAAGATGCTAAAATAGTACAGAATCACTCTTCTAAGAAACTTAGAGCTCTTTGCTCAAATTAGCTCACAAGCACATAGTGTAAGCAAGATGACTGGTAACTTGCATCATGAAAAACAGTCTCGTCAGTGCGGTGGTGCATACCTGTAATCCCAGCACTCTGGGAGGTTGAGACAGGAGCATCACAAGTTTGGGCCCAGCCAAAGCAACCTAAAATAAAAAGGGGCTGGAGATGTATCTCAGTGTGAAGGCCCAGGGTGCAATGCTCAGCACTGCTAAGATGTAAGAAGGAAAAGGGAGAAGGATGAGGAGAAGGGGTGGAGAAGAAGGAAAAAGAGGAGGGCAGGAAAAAGGAGGGGAGGAGAGAGGCAGGGAGGGAACGAACTAAGTCTCAGATTTTTACTCCCTGCCTCACCTATGTTTCTTCCTATATCATTTCCCTTTCTCTCCACCTTTTTCTCTACCTTCATTTCTGACTCAACCTGTCTAGTACTTTCTCCAGCTATCCCTACCTCTCTCTCTTTTTCTGCACTATCAATTTTGTTCCTACCTCAGACTACAAATATTCTTTTGTTTCTCCAATTATAAAATAAAAAAGGGGTCAAGGATTTAGCTCAGAAGCTTAAGCGCCTGCCTGGGAAGCACAAGGCTGTGAGCTTAGTGCCTGGTACAAAAAAAGAGAGAAAGAAAGAGAGAAAGAGAGAAAGAGAAAGAGAGAAAGAGAGAAAGAGAGAAAGAGAGAAAGAAAGAAAGAAAGAAAGAGAGAAAGAGAAAAAGAGAGAAAGCAAGAACTTCAAAAGCATTTCTTGACCTAACTTTCTCAGTCCAACCAGCATTTCTTTATGTTTACACCAAAACTTCCTTAAAAAGTTACCCACAGTCAATTTTTGTTCCTAATACTGAAATCAATGATCTCCACATTATGAAATTCATAGTTCAAGTCTCAGTTCTTATCTTATTGACCAACTGACTGCATTTCACATCCTTGGCTACTTCTTCCTCCTTAATACACTTTCTTCCCTTGGGTCCTAGGACAGCATATTCTCCTAATTTCCCTCTTCATGCACTCGCTGTTTGTCTCAGCCTCTTTTCCTGATTCCTCCTTACCTCTGCGAGCTCCACAAAGCCAGTGTGCCTGGCATAATCCTTAGACACCCTCTCTTTTCCATTTATGCTCACTCTGAAGTGATCTCACACAGTCTCAGGACTTGAAATACCCTAACTAATGACTCTTCAAAGGACTTCCCCAGTGATAGTTCTCCCCCTGAGACTCCTGAGACCAAGACCTATATAACAATGGATTCTTGGCATCTCTACTGGAGCATCTAGAAGATCTCCCAAAGTATCATGTCCTAAGCAGTGATCCCTCAAAACAAGGGCTTTCTTCAGTTTATCCGTCATAGTTATGACAACTCCACACCACCAGCTCCTCATGTTGAGAACTTTGCTGTCATCTCTGACTCCTCTTTTCCTCACCTGCCCCTCATCTGACCCATTAGCCAATCCTGACAGCTCTCTATCCAGAATCCAGACTTCTCAAAATCTGCAATAGCTTCCATCCTTACTCCTTTGACCTTCAAATCTTCTATAACTTGCATCATATCCTACTGCAACCATCCATTCTGCAATGCCTATAATTTTTCCAACATACTAGCTATTCTTTCACATCAGGTCCCCATCCCTTGTTTCTTCCTCTGCCTGAAATCTTATCCCCCCGAGAGCCCCATAACTATTTCTTAACATCCTTAGATCTTTGCTGAAAAGTCATCTTCCTAGTTACAGAGGTTCCTTGGTTCACAAACTCAATTCTCGCCATGATTCTGGTCAAATTAGACTCATAAGGTTAACATTGAACCTAACTATTGAATTTGATTTGGTTCTCATCCAATTCAGTTTGTGACCAGAATCGTGGAAATTAAGTTTGTGAACAGAGGTACCACTGTGGTTCTTCCCTGGCCACCCCATCTGCAGTTTCAACCTACTACCTCACACTTTCTATTCCTTTTCTTTGCTTTGCTTTTCCAACCTAATAATCCATATCTAAGGTATTACATGTTTTATTTATATTGTCTGTTTTCTCTCACTGGCATATAAGCCCTCTGTAGAAAGAGGGCTGTGCCTATGGGGTGCTCTACTTTGCCTTAAGCCTCTGATATAAATCCTACCATGTAATGTTATCCTCAAATATTCGTTGAATAGATAAATATATAATCTATGTAATTTACCCACATACCATGAAAGAAAAGCAGATGGTAGAAATCACTACTCTACTGGAGAAAGCCACCAGTTTTTCTTATACCACGGGGACCACAGGACTCACATAGATATAAGTACCAGTAGGAGTGACCAATCACTCAGCACAGGTATCCCCAACCTCTGAGTCAGTCAAAAACCTTAATCTAAGGTCCCTGTGCTATCTCTGTTAAGTTTCTATCACCTCCAACATCATCTATATCACTTTGGTGTCAGGTCTTTTATGTGACCCCGTTCCTCACTAATACTGGATCCAAGCCCACCAAAGTCCCTTTAAAATCAGTGTTCAGATTACAAGAATTTTTAAAAATAGGAAAACTAAAAATAACTCTAATCAAGTAACATTTGAAGCCAAAGGATCTAATCCCATCTTTCTCTGGGAATTATTCCATTAAAACAAATTGAATTTGCTTTGATTTCAGCTGTAACTGTAAAACCAAGACCTAGAATGTCTGCTTCACATGCTAAGGTCCCTATTATAGGACTTATCACCTTGAGAGAGTCTCCATCTTTCTCCTAAATAATAATGTTCTCAACAAAGGGGTATCACTATTGTTATTCCTAAATGCACTCTACTACCTGGAGACCATCTGTCTTCTGTGAAGAAGCCATTATGGTCTCTGATGCATTTCCCTTTTTAGCAGCTTATTGATCTACAAGCGCCCAGCAAGCTACCATCACTATGGATATGTGTAATAAAAGCTGATACAGGCATGCTGCTGGCATAGGAGCACAAATGTCCTCCTTTGAAATGTCAACACTCTGCTGACCCAGAAAGATGAAATGCCACCTTCGGTTTGAAATGCACCTCTGGATTTCTATGGGTTTTTAAATAAACATATACAGGGTATATGGTAAGGGTTACCTACCATTTTGTGAGGCTTACATTATTATATCTCTCATCAATAATCTTACAATTAATTTTTACAATTAAAGCTAATCCTTCAAAAGACAAGATTAATTGAAATCCTCACACACTGGTTACTAGACAATACATGATCTTAACTTTGACCTGTTGTACTTTATACAATTTGAACAAAAAGTGGTGGAAATTGTTTTTCAGCTTAATCCAGCAGAAATTTAACTAATATATGCCCAGGAGTTATGGTGGTCATAGGAAATGCTTCCTTCATATGAACCATTTGTTCATCTTAGTCTAGAAAGTCAATCAATGTACCTGCATCTATATTTATTGGCTAAACAAAAAAATTATTGTACTTATCCAAATGAGTTGGCAATGGGCTATGTTCTTAGCAGATCTTATGGCTGAAGAAGTCTTTAAAACCTAGACAACAAGATGACTCAGCGTCAAAATCTGTCACTATCATTTCCAGAAAGAATCTACTTCTCTGTAAGAACCTGAGGAGTGAACGTCTCTCACACCCACTGTTAAGCTGGATCTTGGTGATCTTCATGAGCAAAGATGTAATGGCTGGCCACGACATCGTCCTGAGTCCAACTGTAAGGTAAATGCTTTCTGTGAATAGTGCATTCACTAACCACAGTGGGGCCATGCTGAGGACTGTGGGCCTCATTCTGACTGGTAAACCATGGAGAGCCCCTAAAGGGTTTTAAGCAAAGTAGTGACATGATTAGAGTTGCACTTAATAAAACTCACTCAAAACAGGAAGCACTGAAACAACATGGAACTCAAAGATAGACAAGGCAATTAGAGAGTGCTGGTAGGTCACAGTGATCAGGATGGAGGAGGCAGCGATCAATACTGGATAGGCTGAACCAGAAAATGGGAGGCAGATACCTCTCACATTTCCCCAACATCACTGATGTACTCCTTTTGAAAGCCATGAAAAGGAAACTCAAGTATGAACCAGAGGGAAGCACTATTTGCTGTATTCTGATCATTATCTGACCAAAATCACTGTCAGAGGAGATAGGAGGCTTCCCTGAATAAACATTTAAGGGGGAGGGGGTTCACTGAGACAACCAGAAGACATTGCTGATGATACATATCGAGAAGCATAAAAAATGGATCCTGAGGGATCCTGAGGGAGTGGTCAACTATGCCAGGAGGAGACCCAGAGTTAGTCTGGAAATTCTCAGATCTACAAGAAGAACAGAAATGGAGATCACCTTTGTTCTATCCAGTGATGCTTCTAGATGGGAAGATCCACCGGAAAAGGTAAAGAGAGTAAAGAAAATGGGCAAGCTCAAACTGAGATCAAATCCAGGACAAAGTGAAGATTCTGGACATTAAATTCTCTTCTTAATCAGAAATATGGGTGCTTTAAGAGACTACAAACTTTTCAAAATGAAACAAACTTAAGTTTATCATATGTATCACAAAACAATTCACAGCAGGATTCCACTTAATAATGAGTTGCCCTAGACCAGTAAAGTTATGGATCTTTTTTAAATGAGATTTCCAGCTCCACTGCATTAACTGAAATAAGCCTTCATTCACCCAACAAATATTTATTAAATGCCTATCATGGACCATGAATTACATCTATGTATTATGTAAAACACTATGAGCAAAAAATTAATAACAAATAATTCAAAAGTAGTCTCAAAAAGGAGGGAAACATTTGGGTAAGCAACTGAATATGATAAAATGTCATTGTTAAGAAGGAAATATATCTGGTGTGTCCTAGAAACCTACAGAAAGAAGAAGGCAATTGGGGTGGGGATGAGAAGGCATGAGGCAAGACAGGAAGAGGAGGTTTAAGCTGATCTGTAAAGTGTTAGCAGGCACTGGCCCGACGTGGAGTGGGGCTTTCAGGAAAAGTGAGCACCATGATGAAAGATATAAAACTGCTTCATCCATTTAGGAGCACTTCACCATGGCCAGAGTAAGCACAGTGCTGTGGAGAAAGGTACAGAAAAGAATGAAATACCAAAAATGGGAAAGGGGGCTGGCTCGTTGCCGAACCTGTGAGGCTTTATGCACCATGGGGAGGACTGTGGACCTCATCCTGATTAATACAACTATGGGGTGCCACAGAAATGTTTCGACCAAAGTGTTCACATGGTTAGAGCTGCATTTAAGAGAAATCACTCATTGACAAGAGATGAGAGAATGGAGATGCCAACCAAAGAGTGGTGAAGAGTCCAGGTGGTCAGCACCTAGGACAGTGGCAACAACAGGATTCCATGGGGAGACAGGCAGAAAAGTTACCAGGAGTTAAAGTAATTTGTTCATTGCATGGATGAGGAGAGCGGAAGTGAAGTCTGCTTTTAGAATGACTCTCAAGTTTTTGGTCTGGGCAAATAGAGAGGCAGTGATGTTATTCCAAGAGATGGAGCAAATGGAGGAGGGGTCAGTCTAGGGACAAAAGATATAAAAGGTGGATGATTCCAGTGAAGGTATCTAATTAGTGAGATGTTTGCATGGAAATTCTGAGCTGGGGATGCCCAGTGCAACTGGTTATGATCACCAAAAAAATGGCCCTAGCATGGATGAGATTGGTCAAGGAGAAGGTGAAGAGTGGAAAGACAGAAGTGGAATCCCAGAGGACAGCCACACAAACTGAGAAAGAAGAGCACTAAGAATAGAGATGGAAGTAGATCCAAAGTGGAAGTTCATCACCCTAGCAAGAGCAAGGTGCCTAACACCCTACAGGGCACCATGGGCCCAGCAGCTCATCCTCCCCATTCTAGGGCAGGATTGTCCAGGCTACCTCTAGATACCTCTTCCAGCCCCAAGGTTACCATATATAAGCATGGAAGTTATTCTACTGAAATGCTCCCAAAAGCCCATGGAACTTTCATGAGTCTTTGGTAAGGTCAGGTGCAGCTTTGATTTTTAAAGCATTACCAGGTAAAAATGGAGGCCTTGCTAAAATTCATATAGACTTTTTTTGTTCCAGCTATCATTTGTGTAAGTAGAACAGGCAGGAACGCATCCATACAGGGGCTCATGGCTGAAGCCACCCCCATAATTTTAAGACTAAGTAATCTATATATACCTTGCTCACCAATAATGAAACTCAAGTTTTGCTAACATCTCTAACTAGTATCAAAAAGTGATATAAAAACTGCTGGAGAAGGAAAGTAAAATTTGGACTCTTTTAAAATCAGTTCTTAAGATTTTTCTTTGCCAGATCGCACTAAATTTTTCCCTTGCCATTAAGATGCCTTCTAAAAAGTTTACACTCAGTCCCTAGTCTGTTCTCACACTCAATAGCTAGTAAGAATCTGTCTCAGTTCCCTCTCTATTTAAAATCTGGTGTCTGATCAAGGTAATTGAAGGGATGGCTTTAGTTTAACTTTCTGACCCTTAAAATTGTTGATTTTTCTCCACAAGCAGCAGAAAAACCAACAAGAGGGGACTGACTTGTACATTAGTTTCTGTCTCTGTAATTAATCATATTAAAACCCTTCTTAATACCACATCATAGAAGAATATAACTTATTCTTTCTAAACCCCTTGTTATCTGCTATTTTCAGTGCAAACTGTTTTTGTTACCTGAACCCCCTCTTTTTTAACACCTCTTTTCATTACTGACTTGTTATAAAAGGCAGACGCAGGCTGCCTTGAAAATGAAGCTTTCTGAGAATTGTCCCTAAAGATGCTGCATGCATGCTGTGCCCTGAATGGTCAAATACAAGGGAAGATGTTAGTGTTCCTGTCAGGATGACAATGACCTTCCACACAGCCGAGTGTGCACGCTCACACGTGTCATGCTTGCTTCAAATCCTTGTTGTGTGTTTTTTAAGAAATGAAATATCGGGGCTGGGGGTTTAGCTCATTGGCTTAAGTGCCTGCCTGGCAAGTGCAAGGTCATGAGTTCGATCCCCAGTACCAAAAAAAAAAAAAGAAATAAAATACCACAGATACTTATAAAGCCTCCTGGAACCCTTCCCAACTTCACTTCTTCCCCTCTCTTGAGAAAGGTAAACACCATCCTTCACTTCATATTTATTAGTCCCATGCATATTTATACATATGATGCAAATGTATTTCTGTAAACACAGTCCAATGTTATTTTACTGGTTTGGAACATCATATAAATGTCATCCTGCTCTGAATTTCGTTCTGCACACTCCTCATTTCACTATACTACATTTATCCATTTGGAAATATGTAGATACATTACATGTATTTTAACCACGTAATAGTTTCCATTGTATCAATATATCATATCTCATTATTTTTCCTTTTTGTCTATCCATTTATTTTGCTATCACCAACAGTGGTGCCAGGGACATTTTGGGGTGTGTTTCTCATAGTCCATGAGCACACAGCCTGAGACAGACTTGCCAGGGTACAAGGGAGGTGTGTCCCACAACACAGTCTCCAGCTGTCCTCAAGTTCTACAGTTGACCTGCAGCAGTACATGGACACGGAGTTTCTTTATGGTGAAAATAGCCCTACCCACTGGGTCTGTGAAATACTCCACTGCCTTGGAGTCCAGTTACCTGAGTAGACTCATAGTTGTCAAGATGAAGAGGAATTCAGGGCAAAACTGAATGAGAGACGCTCCAGAGCAAATAAAGTGTCCAACAGAGTGAAGCCCTGAATATAAAAGAGCAGGTAATTTTAAAAAGCAGGAAATTATATAAATGTAGGAAGATGACCTAATATAAATTTCCTTTTCTTGGCAAAATACTTCGACGCCGAAAAAAGTCAATGGAAATAATTCAGATACGGCAGTCTCCCATAAAAGCAGCAAATCTGTCAAACTTTTTTGAATGCCAACAGCAGCTTGTACTCAGGTTAAACATCACCTGTAGATGATTCCTGGTGGCTCCTGGACGAATTCTTTAAACGCCATGTCTATGCATATGAATTTACAAATGATAAATCACCTGGCACATAGATATGCTGTTGTTTTTCAATATTGTGAATAGAATGCCTCTGGTGTGATTTATAAAGATCTGGTAGCAAGAGATGCCTCTTAGGAAAAGTCAGAGAATCTGGGAAACAAGAGGAAAGGGTGAAAGATATGCTAGACAAAAATTGTTTAATAATTTTTAAGTAACACTAAGATTCAACCCCATCAGTCCAAGTACCTCTCTAAGATTATGTTAGGATCCCACATCCACTTTTCTGTACTCAGCCCTGACTGCTCTGAATTGGCACAGTCACCTGGAACCCCAGCACAGAAATCTCCTGTAGGACAATTGGGCAGCTGTTATTTGTTAGTTTACTCTCATAGCTTCTCCTTTCTTTACTCTTCAAGCACAGGAGCTATGGATTCAGCTCCGGATCCTCCAGCCCAGATAATGTGCCTGGCATACTTGCTGCTCAGTAGACATTTACAGAATAAGTACACTGAAAAGTTCTTCATCGTTCAGTGATCTTTAAATAATTTGAAGAACTTACTCATTACTTCTACATTTTGCATATTGGTTTTCTTTAAAATTTTTGCTTAAAGCTGCAGGTACAGCTCAGTGGTAGAGCACTTGCCTAGCATGCCTGAAGCCCTGGGTCCAGTCAACATCACCACCAAAAAAAAATTGCTCAGAAAAAAAAAAATCTAATGCTCAAAAATGTTTAAATGTAAGCCCAAGGAGGGCAAGCATCTTGTTTGTCTAATTAACTTCTGTATCCCGAGTATACTCTGCCTACCATTGAGTACCATAGTAGGTGCTTAATGTGCTGAATGAATGAAGAGCTTTGGCTATGAAGTATACTATACATCTAACAGAAACCGATTCCCTTCTCTATTAGCTGTTTAAACTGCTTTTGTTATTTTTTTACATTTGGGGAATGCTACAGTCCACATCTTGAATGTCCCCCATGTGTTAAAGGTTTGGCTCTCAGCTTCTGGTGCTATCGGGAGATGGTGGAACCTTTCAGAGGCAGGGCGTAGCAGAAGAATGTTAGGTCATGGGGACGTGGACTCAGAGGAGATATTGGAGGTCCATCCCTTCCTGTTTTCTCTTCTTTGCTTCTTGGCCTCCACAGGATGAGCAGTTTCCTCTGCCCCATGCTCCCACCATGATTTGCTACCCATTATGGAAAGCAGAAGAGCCAGCTAACCATGGACTGAAACCTCCAAAGCGGTGAGCCTCAGTGAAACTTCTTCTATGAAATCAATTACTTAAGATATTTTATTTCAGTCACAAAAAGCTGATTAACACAAGGGGAAACAAGCATAACATACAATATTCCATTTTAATCATTTTTACGTGTACAGTTCAGTGGCATTGAGTACATTCACTTTGTTGTGCGTCCATTACCTTTCTCTACTAGGTTTTAAATGTTTAACCCCAATCTGCACAATGGTAACTCAAGTCAGAAGGAGAAAAGGTTCACTTTTATTACAGGATTATATAATGGTACGAAATTAGCCTCTTGACTTCCACCTCTCCCTATTACGAATTAGCACCTAGGGATGATCCCTTCAGAAGACTCTTCCTTCCTGTCTCTCCACCTTGTTTTCTTGCTCTCTTCTTTCCTTTCCCCATTTGTCTATTCCTCTCCATTCACCCTGTCTCAGTCGCGTGCTGCTAGCACCTAAATTTAACTTTCACATTGCATGTTAGAAAGGGCTTGGGGTTTCTAGAATTAAACTTACTGTTTTAAAAGTGAGGAAATAAAATCCCTTTAAAGAATATATGCCCTATCAGCTGTGCACTGTGGTGCATGCCTGTAGCCCCAGTCACTCAGGAGACTGAGGCAAGAGGACTATGAACTCAAGGTCATCCTGAGCAACCCAGTGAAGCCCTATTTCCCAAAATAGGAAATGAAAAGGTTTGCTACATTTTCTCTCAGAAACAGGAGCCATCCACTGAAGACATTAGAATAACTTCCCCTCTGTTCATCCACTGAATCATGCACTTCATCCTCTCTCTGTATAGTGTGGGACAGCAAGTTATGAAAGTGTCTGCATCCAAATAAACATTTATGACTCTGATTCTGATACCTAGCATGGACGTGGGATGTATGTATGTATGTATGTGAGGGAAACGTCAAGCTGACCAGACTATGCTGAGCACTCTGCCAGAAGGCCTAGAATTACCTAGCAATAGCAGAGAAGGGGAGAATATTTTTAACTGACAATCCAAAGTGGAATATACAGGATCAATCCTCTAATTGATCCTTACCAACTATACTATATACTATATACTACATACTACATACTACATACTACATACTACATACTACATACTATATACTATATGGAAGTGAGGTTATTGGTTTTGTTGACAATAAAAACAGCTCAGCCTAGCACTGCCTGACCAGCAGATGCCTGGTCCAGTTGATACAGATGTGATGCTTGGGGAAGAGCCTCATCCACTCACACGTGACAAACAACATGGGGAGCTGAGCAAGAATGTAACCTCCCTCGAGATGAGAACTAAGTGTGCCTTTTTGTTCTCTCTGTCCCCTTTGGCATCTACAAAGAACTCTGCACATCACAGGCATCCGAATGCGGAACCTGGCCCCAACCACGCAACTGCCTCTTTCCTTCTTCTCAGCTCTCCACGAGTACATGTGTTTGGGAATGTTTATAAGAGAAAGATGACTATGACTGTGTTTACTTATTACATATGAGCACAAATTGAACATTTATATACAAAAATGCATGCCATGTATAGAAGACCATCACGGTTTGCATGGGTTTTTCTATGTGTCTCTGTAGGTTTAAGAGTTTTATTCCACCATCAAATAATTTTTCTCGACCTACTATGTGCAGCCACCTGTATGTGTGATAGAAATTAAATAGCTCCTGTCTTTCAGGGATAGGTGAAACTTCTCCAGTCTCAGTAAGAGTTACCCCTCTTTTTCCCACAGCACCCAAAGCCTCCTGATAAAACTAAAACTAACGGAACTGCTTTATTTCTGCCTTACTTGTTCTCCTGCTTTGTGCTTCTAAATACAAACACACTTCATGATACTCACTACCTTATGCTGCATCATAGGCTGATTAGACTACTCAATAATATTTTTATTCCATGGATTTTGCGTGTGTGTGTGTGTGTGTCTCTTGCCCCTTCCTCATCCCAGAATGTCAGCTTCTCTTGACCAGCAGCCCACATTTAGTGAGTGAATGTTTATCGAAGGGTATGACTATGTCATTTGTGCCTAAAAAACTTCATCTACTATACTGAGCACAGTAAATGTCCAAAACTTACATGACAAAACATATCACAGCTTCTCCAAGTGGGTCTCAAAGTAAGTATATGAGAAGATTCTACAAGTATTACTTCCTTTGTTTCCAATTTGAGAATCAACATACTAATCTCTTCTTTATCCCAGCCCTGCCCTGATAGAGCCCATCAGACAGTTGAAGTGAGATGGTTCCCAGACCGGGGGCCAAATTCAAATTCTGACAACCTTCACTTACCAATCTTAAAATCTGACAAGTTATTTGAGCTTTGTGTGCCTCAGTTTCCTCTAGTATGGGATGGGAAGTAAAAATAATATAAAGAATGTCCCCCTTATGGGGTTATAATGAACAAGGAATGCATATAACACTTTAAGAAGAGGCCAGGCATGGTGGCACACACCTGTAATCCCAGCACTCAGGAGGCTGAGGCAGAACGATTGCTGTGAGTTCGAGACCAGCCTGGGCTACAAAGTGAGTTCAAGGCCAACCCACACTGCAGAGAAAGACCCTTTTTCAATGGAAAATTAATCAAATACAGATTTAGCATGAACTAAAACATTATGCCCAAAACATTCCACAAAAGTTTCTTAAAGAATAATTGGCTGTAATAATATACTTAAATTTAAACCCAAATCGCCATGCAGTTATCCTCATCTGAAACAAAGCATGTGCTTGTTTCGCAGTGAGGCAGTAGGCTTTCTGTAGTGCCGTCCAAAAGACCTTTCTCTGACTATGGGGAAATCAATATAATCTGCACTGTCCAATCAAATGACCAACGAATAGCCACATTTGCCTATTAAGTATATGTAATGTGGCTAATGTAGCTAACAAAATTAATTTCTGAATTTTATTTAATTTTGACTATTTTAAGTTTAAGCAGCCACATATGGCTAGAGATTGGACTATTGGTCAACACAGCTGTAGATTTAGTGTACCTCCTCTGTAGCTCTTCTTTCTCACCACAGAAATCCAACTCTGGTCCTTTTTCCTGAAATAACCTCTCTCCCCACCCACCTCCAAACCTCATCAAAATCTTGCTCAGATTTTACTTCCACCAGACAACCTTCCCTAATTCCCTAATTTCACCCCAGTGTTGACACAGTGTACTTCCTGCCTGTTTGGCCTTCCTCATCAGCTCTTTGTAATGCATTCTCTTGACACTAATTCTACAAGAATTTAGAGAGCTAGGTCTTCTCCATTGCTTCACCCTATTGATGCCCATCCATCACATAATACATGTGCAGTTTACAATATTGATCTTTGAACATGCAGAATGTTAAAATAGCTTGCAGAGTATTGACGGCTGCCCTATGATTATGGAAATTCTTTGGGCCAACGTCAATTATAAAGGCAAATTTTCAAGTAATAAAAAATTATTAGGTTATTAGTTGAGGGTCTTTTTATCTCAAAGCTTATTAATATAAGTTCAGTGCAGATCAAAGCATATAAATGTTCCCTGGAGCAAAATCTCACCTAGAGCTACTCTTCCGAAGTACCCGGAAGTCTTGGATTTGGGAAACGCATCCAGGCCTACAGGACTTTTCAGGGAGACAGGGATGCGGCTGAGAGGCAAGATGATAAGAAGATCTGATTTAAAATTCTTCGTGGACATAGTCACGTGGAAATTTGGAAAATCTCTCCTTGCCGTATCCCCTTACCCAACCCTACCTCCAAGAAAATAAAATCTTATCTAACATGAAAAATGACTGGGTGATGTGAGTTGTTCAGTGATATATGTTACCCAAAAAGAATTGTGTGGCCCCCTTATTCCTTGAAAAAGCTTTTGCTCAAGAGACCTTCCTTCTGAAAAGCTGGAGGTTTTTATAGGTAAATAAATGCAACTTGAGACCATACTCATTAGTAAAATGAATAAGACACACATGTTAAATATTGTATTGTCTCATTAGTGTGAGACACTGCAAGAAATATGTATGTGTATGTATATGTGTATGTATATTTTAAAAAGTAGGTAAGATAGTTATACTACTGATTTCTCTGAGTTCACTGAAGAGAAAGATTTGTGCCAATATTGTTCAGACAATTGAATGCAGATGTCTTGTGCTCTGGGTGAATGATTTGGGATGACAATGCACAGTGTATGTACCATTGTTGTCCCCTGATTGATGTGTTTTAAAATTTTTAGTTTTTTCCTTCTGTCTGTCTGTCTGTCTTTCTTTTTTTCTCCTTGAAATAAAATGGGTTTGGGGGAAAAAATACCTTGTAGACCAGCTGAGAGTAGTTTGGAGCATTTAAACACACACATACACACAAAAAAAGAGAAAGAAAGAAAAAAAAGAAAAGAAACCTTCCTTCTTTCCTCTGTTCCATCCTGCCTTCCTAGTATTTAGAGTGTTGAAATACTAACCTGACCTGATCACCATGCTCATTCATTTTTTTTGAATCATGATTTTCCAGCTAATCTTTTTATCTGGATTCCTCTCATGTATTCCTATAATTAGAATTAGTTCTTGAGGGATAACTTTCTTTAAACTTCATTTTTATATTTCTAAAGTATGAGGTATCTGGTGAGCGAATTTTATAAGTGTTTTTCTTTCCTGCCCTCCAGGAACTTACAGTTCAACCATGCACACAAATAAATATACAGTGACTAGAAATACTTGTAAGTACAGCCATGGTAACAGAGTAGTGAATAAAACGAATTTCAGAAAGAATGTGAATCCAAAAGATTTATTCTTCAAATCAGATATATATTTGACTTTTATTATTAACTTAACAGTTTTATTTTTAAATGCACAAAGAGCACTTTATAATGTAATGAACATTGATTTGACAAATGACTGAGTTCCTTGGGGTTGTATGATCATTTAGATAAATCTCTCATTCTCCCATGACACTGGTAGATTTTAAAGAATCTTTTTTCTGGTTTTCCTCACTCCTGGCCTAAAATACTTCTTTCCTTCTTTCTTGTTTGCTTGCTTGCTTGCTTTTGTGCCAGAGTTTGAACCCAAGGTCTTGGCACATCCTCGTCCCCATTTTTATCATTTTTTATTTTCATTTTGAGATAGTCTTGCAAAATCACTAAATTGCTCCAGATGGGCTCACACTTGCTATCCTCCTGTCTTGACCTCCCGGAGTGCTGAGATTACAGGCATGCACCACCAATCCTGGCTTTCCAGAATTTTAATAGAAGGTGATGTTTCAAAAAGACAAAAGTCTAAAATATTTTTGAGGCTTATGAATAATGTAAGATAAATATCTTTCCATATGATATCCTAAATTTAAGTATAGAAATATCAATTTCTTTTTTTAACTTCCACATAAAATCTGCTTAGAAGAACACTAATTAAATACAGAAATTATGTTCTATATATTATTGGATTGCCTGAGAATTCTATTAATGTAAGATGTGCTTATTTCCAAACTGTGCACACTGCTGCTTGGGAAAGGGAGATCTGGTATTTGAAGATTATGTTTTGAGGTTAAAAATGGAGATAGTGACCTTAAGTCTCAAGATTTGTACAGCTGGCATGCCATCTATCTCCATAACACCTAACAAGAATGTCAAATGGACAGATACAGCCATGGTAAGCGGGTGCTTGCAGCCGACAGTGATTGCTGTATTTGGGGTGATGGAGAACAGCATTTCCATTAGTCCCAGTGAAATACAATGCCCTGCCAACTTGAGGTATCGGTGTATTCAATCCCCCTGCTGTGCGTGTCCATTTTCTGTTGCTGCAATTAAAAATTAGTCGATACAAAGTCAAAATGTTGTACCTTCTTCCCCTATCCCTTTCCCTGTCACTGTTTCCAGCCTTGCCGGAAGAACATGTCACTATGGTAACCAGTCCCTTTGGTGCACACACCAAGTCAACCTTTCTAGTCAGATGGCCAAGCAGAGTAACAAAATCAGAGCCCTGGATGAAGCCACCAGAGCCATGAATTCCATACCCCTTCCTCTCAGTGGGGTTAACCAATCCCAGACAGGATGCCTGTCTTGTTCTAGAAGGTGATCAAGGGAGGAAATTCAAGAATGTCCTTCAGAAAATCCTGCCAGTGTTTGCCAGTCATTACTAGCACGAATTCTCCTCTACTTTGCAGCTAATTTCTTGCCATTTCCAATTTTAAAAAGCAGAAAATGATGGCTAAAGTAACACTTTATGGAACTGCAACCTGCTATGAAGTCACCCTGTATCAAAAATACTCCTATTTCCTCTTGTTTTCCTACTTCTCAATCTAACCCTAAATTGCCCTCTTCTGGAGTCCCCCCAGTATCCTGCACATCTTTATAAAGTTATAGAGCTCCAAATGGGTCACCCTAAAGCAGATAGGATGCTTGCGGCACAAACACACCCATAACTAATTCAGCTGAAATCTCTAGTCATCCTAAAGAAGCTACAAAACAAACACCAAGATGGATTCTCTCCCTGGACCTACCTACCACCTAAATGCAAACTTGCCTCCTCGACCATATGTACTGCTTGTCATTCTTAAACAAGTGATTTTTTTTCAAATTAATTTTCTTTCTGATCAGTCCTACACTTTTATAAATCAAGGAGCATCAGTTCTCAAAAGTATTATTTTAAAACATCAGCAAACCTCACCACAGTATAATAAGAAATAATAAGAATTGCTTTATGTCTCTGCCTCAAAGCATTTGGCAAATAATAACATCATTGTCACTTGGCTTCACCATTTAATAGTTGAAAAGAAAGAGAGAAGGTGAGATTCATAACATCTGCACACCTTCCCAGGGTGCAACTACCATGGAAGAGAACACATTCCTTTTTCCCAAGCAATATTAACACACATCACATCAATGTTTCGGCAGGTTGAAAGAACAGGAAAGTTGCCGACATATATATCATGCAAGATTTACAAATTGAAGAGGAATTTAAGGTTTATGAAATCATACTAAAGTATCGAATACATTTTTGTGTTTTGTAAATTCAGCTTGTTTTCTGTTTTGGTATACTTTTAGTGTTTTTCATATAAACCTAAAAACTGTAATTTTTATCTCTGAAATGCCCACTTTGGTGCTACTTTCATTGTATTTAGCAGACCTTGCGGATATTCACTGCACACAAGTCCCTTTTGTGCCCACTGTTTCGAAGGAAGACCAAAGAATGGTGATGTTATGCTACCAACAGGCTTGCAGCTGCTTAGAGCAGGGGCTGTGATGCGATGGTGTTTATATGACCGATGCCTTCAGCACGCCCGCCCGGGATAGCATAGCACTCAGCAGATGTTTCTGCTGTGAGCAAGGCCTTCTCTGTGAGATGTGCCTTCTAGTTCCCTTAATCGGATCAGTTCGACATCTAAAACAAAATTAAAATTTGGAATCTGTTATCCCCGACACGTCACTCTTAAAGGGTTTCCTCTTAAGCACACAGCCTTATACTGTGGATTCCCTTCCTTCTCTGAGGCTGATGAGACATTATCCTGGATAAGAACCCTGGACCAGGAGATTCCAGGCGAATCCGGACAGACAGGAGCAAGACCAGAGGCTGGTAGAAGGTACAGCCTCCAGCACACTCCATCATCAGCGTGGGGAGGCTCAGCAGGAGAACTGCACCACCTGGAGCCGGGATTTGGGACAGCCAGGGGGAGGGGAGTCGAGGTGCTGCGGGGCCTACCAGAGGCGTCCGGCTCTCTGCAGCGCCACGCCTCGCGCCTCGCGCTTACCTTTCCGAATGAGGGCGGCGATCTCGGGGTCGAAGCCCTGCCGGTGGCATTTCCTCCAGAGGCCCATGTTGGTGGAGTTGTACTGCCGGCTGCACTCGTCGGCCGGGCTCATGGCGAAGAGCTGCCGGCGATTCCGGGCCCGGAGGAGTTTGCCCTCCCAGCGGTCCAGGCGCGAGCGGCTGGCCCGGAGCGGCAAGTTGTTGTTGTTGTTGTAAATGAAGCCGGGGTCCACCCGGCGGGTGTTGAAGGCCTTGCACCTGTCCCTGTGCTTCCTGGCGTCCGTCTCGTACCAGTGGTCCGAGCAGATGGCCACAGCCAGCATGCCGAGGGCGCAGAGCGCTAGCGAGAGGCCCGTGTAGAGCAGCAACCTTCCGGCAGCCATGCCTCCGCCTCGCCTACACCTTGGGCATGACCCGCCGCGGCCTCGCCTTCCTCCGCGCGCCCGGCCGGGACCAAACGGCGGCGCCGAGCTGGGGGTGGGGACAGCGACAGCGGGGGACTCGGCCGGGGGACTGCGGGGATGGCGGCGAGCGGCCTAAAAAGTTCTGATCCGACTCCCGTTCATCCTCCGAAGCAGGCGTAGCCGTGGGCGGCGGCTGATTCCACGCGGCGACTTCCCGCCCCCTCTCCGCCCCGCAGGGGGCGACTGCTCAGAACCCGCGGCCTCTGGGCGCACCCCTGCTCCGGAAAGCAAAGCCCGAGCTCCCTCGGCTGCGGTGGAGCTCTCTGCGGATTCTTTGTGCAGCGAAGAGACCGGGAATTTAGGGGATGGGGCGGCGCGGTCAGGGGCAGCCGCGCGTCTACACCCGCGACACCGCCCGCCGGCCAAGGAGACCGCCGGGTGCCAGGGCCAGACGCCCCGAGTCCCGCCTGGATCTACCTGTACGGTCTCTCCCCTTTCCGGTCTGCAAGCGGAGAGCCAAGATGTGCACGCAGAAGCGAGCTTCCTTCCTAGGTCGGCTCTTGCAGAGACCTCCGTCCTCGGGTTCCCAGCAGGTCCCTCGCCGGCCCACGCGGGACTCAGCGGCGGGCTTCCCGCGGACGCGCGGTCTCTGCCCACCGTTCCCCGCGAGCTCGCCGGCTGCCGGCCTCCAACCTCGCCATTCAGGCGGACGGCGCGAACACCCGGGCAGCGCTACGGGACGAGTTGTGGCCTGGGGTTGGCGGAGAATGGGCGACCGCAGACGGGCGCGAGGGGCGGGCTGCGCAGAGGAGGGCGCACCAGGCAGGGCGCGCGGCGCGGGGCGCCTTCAACACCATGGACAGGGCGCGCAGTCGCCAAGCGCTGCCGACTGGTCCCGCTGGCGTAACGCCGCGCTCTCGGGGGCCTTCCTGGAGTGTCCTCCCGGGCACCTCCAAACTCGCTTCTGCCTCACGTCGTGTGGCTCCCTGCAGCCTGGGAGCACACAGTCCAGGTGCAAAGAAAACGCTGCCTGCGGGGAGGAAAGCCCGGTCCCGGCTGTTCCAACAACCCGTCCCCTTCTCCTGAGCCCGGCACTCTAGCGCCGGGTCTGCTTTGCCCAGCCGGGGTCAGCCTCTCTGCGACTGCACCATTTTCCTCGCGGCTCACCCGGGTGCCGAGAAGCCGGCTCCCTGGGCAGCAGCGCGCAGTGAATCCGGTCCCGGCCTTAGAGTCGGGCGATCAGACTCCCGGTACGCGACGGTCGCCGAGGTGAATGGAGCGAGGGTGGGGGAGGGAGCTGAGTGGTTCGGCTTCCCCTCCCCGCCTCCTCCTCCAGGCGCCGCGGCTCCCAGGCCTCGCCGGCTCTGCGGGTGCCTGGGAGGGGCGGGAGCCCAGGCTGCGCCCCTGGAGCTGGAAAAGTCACCTCGCCCGGGTGCAGGCGCTGGGGAAGCCGCTGCTGCGCTCGCTTGCTCGGGCGCCCGGCGCTGCAGCCTTGGCTAAAACCCACCGACGAGAACACGGAGCGTGCGGCCAAAAGCTAGTGATGTCATCCGTGCAACGTGAGCCTCATCTCTTATTTTTCTAGCCTTCTTAAAGATAAACCGCACTATTTCCCAGGCACGAAATGTCTCAGCCTTATTCTCTGACCAGGCAAGTCAATGGTGTCTAGGTAAGACATGTGCCCAACCACATCCATATTTATGCACATATACATGTATGTGGCATGTAGCATGTTGATATGTATTCTCATACATTAAGGGATGGTGTCTACACCTGTTTCCTCGGAGCCGTGAAAATCTCCCTCCAAACCACCACAGTGATTTAAAGAAAAGACTACTGATCGAAGAGTGGGCTCTTCCAGGACCTGAGCGACCCCTGGTTTCCGTTGCTGGTGTCCTGGGGTGCATTTGATTTACACACACACACACACACACACACACACACACACCCCGCAAAGCCACAGGCGCTGCCTTGCTTGCTACAAGCTTTTCCGCCCGGGGCTAAGCAAGGAGCGACCGCGGGATTCACCGGGAGCCCCAGTACAGAGCCCCTCGACCCCCTCCTCCTTTCCCCACTTCACAGTAGGAAAGAAATAAGAAACTGGGCCGATCCTTTCATGACCGCAAGTAGAGAATTTTAATGGGGGATTAAGATGTTTTGAAACGCTGGGGGCTTGCACTTTGGGGAGGGGCGATTGGGTCAAAGCCATCCTCGGCACAGATCTGTCATTCTACACAGGATTTCGGCTCCGAAGGACCCCCAGACCTGGCGCGAGTGGGCCGCTGGCGAGCCCGCTGCGTGCCCCCTACCCCCTCCCTGCCTCCTCATGTGAGGCCGCCCTGCAAAGGCGGGAGCCTCCCTCCTGCACTCTGCTTTGTCGGCTTCTCTCCAGAGTCTGGGTTTCCCACTGCCCCGTAAAGAGCTGCCCTGGAGGCAGAAAGTGCCAGGCACCAGCCGTTGCACCACCGGGCTTCCTGACCACACCTCTACCATGTTCTTTTTTTGTCCACCTCCCCTTCCTTTCTGCATCCTGAAAATTCAAACAAGGCGTTTCAGTGCCATCTAGTGGGGGAGGGGCGTGCCTCTCTTTCTTTTTTTTTTTTTTTTTTTTGGTACCGGGGATCAAACTCACTACCTCACGCCTGCCAGGCAGGCGCTTAAGCCACTGAGCTAAATCCCCGGCGCCTCTCTTTCCACCCCAGTATTTTGCCAGAGGATCCACTGAGAAAGAGACAGCAGTGCCCGCAAGGGCCTCAGGGGCCTGGCTGGTCCAGGGGACGCAGACACGTGCCCTGGGCCAGATCCCCACTCCAAGCTTCCTAGGTTGTCTCAGCCAGCCAAGCTTTGGCGGCCACAGTCTCACTTCTCACCTTCCTGTCTACCTCTTCTTACCAGTTCTCCCCCTCCAGCCCTTGAAAACGAAAACAGGCACAAACATTTGGAACCATTCACACATCTTTGAATTTCAGGAACTATTTTTTTTTTCTTTAAGGCCTGCAGCACTTTTAGGGTATTAGGGCACGTGAATGTGGCAACAAGAAAGAAGCAGCGTGGTGAGATGCTACCCACAAGGGCACCCCCAGAGTTCCAGTCTCCTAGTCCCTAGCTCTCCCCTCTCCTTAGACCAGCTCCTGGTAGTGCCAGCAGAGCCTGTTCCCAATAGTGCTCCTGCTCCTTGGTCCACATCCTTCCTCCCCCTCCATGATTCCCCTTCGCTCTTGCTCTTTAGCTTCTTCCCCCAGGCCCTGTCCTAAGCTTGCTTCCAACAGTGTGCCTTCCCAATGTCTCCACAGTCCTTTGCAGTCCTGTGTCTCAGGCCTGGCATGGAAAAGGGACCTATGTGAGACACAACCCTCTTCTTCTCTAAACATCATTTACATTCCATTCTGAATTTTTTGTCCTTGAAATCCCAAAAATCCTGTGAAAGATGTTGATTTGAGGTTTCCTTTGAGGTGCAGTCCTCTACTGTTTGGGGATAGTCCTGCTCCTTGGGACTCAGAAAGTAGTGAAGTCTTCCTCAAGGCCATGTGCCTCTAGGCCATCGGAGGCCGTGACAATCTTTTTACAGAGTGGGCTAGGATTCTTCCATCTTCTTCTTTTACCACCCTGCTAGGTACAGCATCACCACATTGCATCTCCAAGCTGTTCCTTCCCAGTCACACCAACATCGTCCTAATGTCATAAAATCTCAAACTCAGAAGAGACTTCGGAACCAACCACTTGAACATTTTTCCAGAGCATCTGCGTGGTGCACAGATTATTTTTCCAGAAGAGCATGACTGGCTGCAGCTTGCACACTTGAAGAGATGTGAAAATCACTCTAACAGAAAGCAACCCATTCTACCGTGAAGCAGGGTAGATGATTACACAGTACCTCCTTCTAGTGAGCCTTCTTCTGGGTCTTTGTAACTTCGACCCATTAGCCTTTATTTTTGCCTTTATTTTCGCAGATGATATCTGATTCATCTTTCGTATGATTGTCCTCATTCTTGACATGAGCTATCATGAAGCCTTCTTCCCTCCATGCCAGATATCCTTTGTTCATTCCTTCTTTATGCTAGCTCTTCTCTGATTTCTGATACCTTCTTATTGGTGGTACTCCTTTTAGGTTACACTCCCTACATTTAAGAGTCATGTGGGCCTATCAGAAAGCTGGCTAGTCATGATTTCACCTGAGCTATGTAGTGTCTTAATGACCCTCACTTTCTGTGCTGGGAGCTGACAACTCATCCTCTTCTTATACCATCTTGGGATCTTGCTCCAAAGTAGCATTAAGATCGCTTATTTTCAGTTCATAAAATCTACATGTTTTTGAAATTGGGTATTCCATCTTCTCACACATACCCACTCCCTGTTTTAAAACAATGCCCTACAAGCTTTCTCTCTGAGGTTCCCAAAAGAAGCTGAAATATCCCTGAAAGTTCCCTCTATTCCCTGGAACACAGACACCTAGAGCAGAGAAACGCTTTCTGACAGTTTCTTATCTCATTCCGTACTGTCTTCAGCTACATTACTGTTCCACCCCACACCCCACTTCAGTCTGAATATCTTTTCCTTGGCGTTGTCAATGGGAAGCAAAATAAAAGTTAATAGAGCCTGTTTCCTCTATGTCATTCATCAGCATTACATCACTTCCCTACAGAAAGTATTCTGATTGCTGTTATTGTAATTTACTCTGCACAGTTCGAATATTTTATGTAAACCAATAGTGATTTCGAGCTCTAACCCCGCCGACACAGCTCCCTATGTCTGTGGTATGCTAGTCTCTATGCTTTCCCAGGTGCCCTTCTTCCCTTACAAAACCTTCTAAGTCGCGGCTCACTGGAGAATTATACAGGTCTGTTCATCTTCCTTTCTCCTTTTCTACTTCCTTAATGCCAGGATAGGGAAAGGCTGTCTTTACTATATGCCTATACATCTAGGTCCTCTCCTTGCTTTTATTTTCTTCTTCCTCCACCACCACCACTTTATTAATCTTCTTAAATTCTACAGCTAGCTTTTGTTCAAAATGCTGCAGTAGTTCCATCTCACCCAAACCACAAAGCATCAACCCGTGGCACCCCTACCAGACCCTCCCCTCACCCAAGCCTGTTTTCTAAAGCAGCCCCCCAAACATGTTCTGAAAAGTCTCATATTGACACCATTCCCTTACCCCATCAATATTTAACTGCTCTGCTTTTTAAAGTCCTTACAATTACAGGTGCCTCATATCAATAGGTCAAATAAATATAATTTGATCATCTTGCTAGATGCTGAAAAAGCAATTAAATCCAACAAATATGCTTGATATTTAAAAGCACTTCCTAAACCACGAATATTTTAAAGTGAATAAGATCATCTCCTGCATAAAGAAACATTTCAACTTAGGAAGAATAAAATAATTAGCACAACAGAAGAATGGGCAGTTTCTAAAGACACAATTTACAGGAGAAATTCAAATGGAAAAGCAGTATATTAAAAACTCAACCTCTCTAGTCATCTGGCGAATACAATTTTTTAAAATGCTGATCTGATTTTACCCATTAAGTGGGGAGAAATGTACATGTCTGTTAACATGTCACCTGTTGGCTGGGACACAGGGATGCATGCTGTTGTACACTTCTGGGAGTGGCACTACACTGGGAGGGCTAAACTAATTTGAAGCAGCTGCTAAGATTAAAAAGACACATTGCTTAAGACCCAGCACACATGCTTCTAGGTATTTAGCCTGTAAATATTTGCACAAAGGTCAACATTATTTTTTCTAGTCCTGGGGAGTGAACCCTGGGCCTTTGTTCTAAGCTACATCCCTAAACCCTTTTTTTATTTTTTATTTATTTTAATTTTGATTTTGCTCTTGCTAAGTTACTAAGTTGCCCAGGTTAAGCCCAACCTTGCCATCTTCCTGCCTCAGCCTCCCAAAGTGCCAGGATTACAGGCGTGTGCCACCACATACAGCTGCAAAGAACATCTTTTATTTTGTTTTGTTTGTGTTTGTGTTTTGTTTTGTTTTATTTTGTTTTGTTTGAAACAAACAAACTCACTGTGTAGTTCAGGCTGGTCTTGAGCTCACTGTATTTGCAGGCTAGCCTCAAACTTGTGTCAGTCCTCCTGTCTCATCCTCCTGAGTGCGAGGACGACAGCCACGCACCACCATCCTCAGCCTGCAGAGACTGTCTGTAACACACTACCAATATCCATGTCCTCGGGCTTCAGTGAAAAAGTACCACAAACTACATATCCTAAAATATCATAAACTTAATGTCTCATAGTTCTAAAAAATAGGAGACTAAAATCAAAGTGTCGGCCTGACCACA
Source organism: Dolichotis patagonum (assembly GCA_004027295.1). Classification (NCBI taxonomy): domain Eukaryota; kingdom Metazoa; phylum Chordata; class Mammalia; order Rodentia; family Caviidae; genus Dolichotis; species Dolichotis patagonum. The sequence goes on from PVJX010002960.1 coordinate 68,934, forward strand.
CCACCTCTAAAACTTGTAAGAGAGAAAGCTTCTTTGCCTTTTCTAGGCTCCAGGGTTTGCCACACATTCCCTTGCTTAGAGATGCTTCACTCCAGTCTCTCTCTGTTGTCACATGATTGCTTTTTCTCATGAGCCTTCATATTATCTTCCCTCTGTGCATGCTTGTCCCTAAATTTCCTTCTTATTCTAAAGACCCAGATGAATAAAAGTTGACAAAATAAAATATCAACAAAAGACCCAGTTGTATCAGGTTGGACCCACCCTACCTTGATTCAAAATAATCTCAGCTTCACTAATTACATCTATGTAAGTTGTTTCTAAATAAAAGTACATTTGGAAGTACTGGGAATTAGGGTTTCAACTTTTGAGAGACACTATTCAACCCATAACCATAGGGGGAAAGAGGATATTAAAAACTACATGGATCTGTTTATTTTTTTGAACTGAAAGGATAATGGAAAAACCAAAAAGGCAAAAGTTAAAAAACCAAGAACAACAAAGCCAAGCAGATAACAGGAAGTTGATAGCAGGAAGTCACTCTCACAGTGGGTTAAAGTCAGCCTTCTCCCTGATATTTGAAGAGCCAGGACAACCCAGGCCTTCTGGTGTAAGTTCCTAATCCCAGCACTCTGTGAGGCTGAAGCAAGAGGACCGCAAATCCAAGGCTACCCTGAATAACTTAGCGACTTAGCAAGACCTTGTCTCAAAGTATAAAATGGACTGAGGATGTTGGCTCAGTGTGACGGTCCTGGCTTCAATCCCTGGTACCACCAAAGAGCCAGGGTAGGGATATAAAGGAAAGCCTACGTAATATATGTTTAAATCTTCAAAAGATATGTCAAATGATAGACTGTTAAATAAAAATGTGTTCCATCTTTCCACCTTACAAATAATTTGCAATGACAGAAATGTGAAATATATGTAGTTATATATTTTTGATGGATAAAAGTTGACAACATAAAATACCAACCAAATTAATTATTCTTATTTATATGTTGATGGACCAGCAATGCTTAACAAGTAATAAGTGTTCATCACTCATAGGTTATATCTGTTTCCTAAGACATTTTTCCTGACTTATTTCACACAAATCACTAATTGCTATAATCAACATATTTCACATAACTTCCATTCCACTGATGGTAATATCAAATCTGTTGGTAACTACTTTTGATCCTTTATAGTTTTTAATAGTTTTTTAAATTGATTCCCATTTGGAGACATTTCACTCTACTGAAGCAGTAAGATTTACATTAAAAGTATCAGTAAAATTCTTAAATGTACTTAAATTTAGAATTTTACATGATATGTTCAAGAACTATAAAAAAAAATGAAAAGTTGTTAATGCAGAAAATACTGTATTTCACCTTTATGAAATAATTCATTATTACACACACTATTTTTACCATCTCTTACAGTGATATCTAGATCTATACAATATTTCTAAAATTTTTCTCCCAAATATTCTAATGCTAAGACAAAGAAAATCAGAGTATATTGCTTACTTTGGTCAAATTTCTCTACAATCAAAACTATATCTTGATCTATAGTAATTAGAAAATATTTCCTTTGACACTACTTTGAGATTATGAATCTTCTTATTTCAGGTCATGAAATCATTGTCAGTTCCTTTCATTTTTCTGTCATTTGTTTGGTTGGTTTTTGGTTGGTTTTGTTTGTTTGTTTGTTTGTTGTTCTTTTTGAGACTAGTCCTGTTAACATGGCCCAGTCTGCCCTTGAACTCTTGGGCTCAAGTGATCCTGAGTAGCTGGGATGACCGGTGTGCCTCACTGCACTTGGCTATATTTTCTTGTTCCTTTTTCTGGAGTGAGGGGGGTATCACTTGATTCCATATGCACTTTGATTTCATATTTAGAAAAAACAGTTTCTTTAAAATTTTAAATTCTATGGATTTAAATGTTTCATTGGTTAGATTCAAAATAAAAATCCACATAAAAAAATCCTCTAGTTTCTCTAGAAAATTTCATAACTATCAGTTCAAATTGAGGCTACATCTTTAGCAACACATTCAAACTACGCACCGTACATAGTACTAGCATGTTCCTGGATTTTAAGCCAAATGTCAGATGTATAAAAGCACATAGGGAAAAGCAATATAAATGGCTTAATATTGCAAAACATTCCTTAGGGATTGAGTGCAACTGTTGCAAAATATCACCTAATACCTGTGCAACTTCAGAACTATGCATTGGAACACAAAAGGAGAAAGAGTAATAGATGTTCAATACTTCTGGGAAGTGATTTTACCTTATTCAAAACTCTTCTGACTGACAAATGGACGCTTTGTGTTCTCTTGTATCTAACTGTGTCTACCCTCAGATCCTCACTCCAATGCACTATCAGTCCCCAACATCACCAGCAACACAACCCACGAAACTTAATGACATTAAACGCAGCAGCTTTTGAGGATCCAGGGCAAGAGGTGTTCTTGGGTGTGCCCTGCACTGTTGTTACGGTTTAGATCTGCAGTGTCTCCCAGAGCTTCCTGTGTTCAGAGGAGGGTCTTTTGGAAGGTGACTGAATAATGAGGATTAACCCGCAGATGAGTTCAGAGCTGAATGTGTCATTAGGGGACAGGGCCTGGATGGCAAAGTGAGTCACTGAGGGCATAACCTGTAAGGGCACCTGTCTCCCCCAGCTCCTCCTATTTCTCTGTGCTCCCTGGCCATCTTGACATGCAAAGTTTCCTCCACCAGACCCTTCCATGATGCCATTTCTACCTCACAGCCATCCAACTGCGGACTGCAAACATTAACTAAAATAAACCTCCCCTCCGGCTCAGAAGCAGGATCCCAAGCCATAGTGGCACCATGAGTTCTCCATACAGGCTTTTAGTGTGTCTTTGTCATATGTGAGTGTCCTCTAAAATGTGAAATAGAGGGCAGAGGCCCTCTTGCTGGGGAGGTAAAAATTCATTCATTCATTCATTCATTCATTCAAGGAAGGGCTATTTTTTTTTTTCGTACTGGGGATCAAACTCACAACCTCGCGCTTGCCAGGCAGGTGCTTAAGCCACTGAGCTAAATCCCCGGCCAGAAGGGCTATTTCTTGAGCCCAGGTTCCAGTTTCACCCTGAAGAACTGGAGCCAGACACCTGTCTGGTCAGAGCTGGAACCATGCAAGGCAAGCATCTGCTGCTGGAATTGCTCCCTGTGGCAGACAATAGGTCAGGAATACCCAGGCTTCCCCCTTCCTTCTGCTCACCAATCTCTTGCCAGAATCACTCATCACCTGCCCTCTGTCAGAAGCCAGCTAACATGGGAGCCGTGGGATCTGTATCCCACAGAGCTGGTTCCTGGCAGCACAACCCAGCAGAGGAAGGCAAGGAACAAAGTGGAGTGCACAGAGGCCAGGGTGGGCTGGTACATCATGAAACCTTTGAAATGCCCTCACACAGTTTGGATCAAGAAAAATCTGCCTTCTCCACCATCATGACCTAATAATTAGAGATCAAGAATAGAGCAGGAAGCAGAACTAAGAGTTAAGGTCACTGGAAGGGAGGATGCAAAGCTAGTATTATGTATGGATAATGACTAAAAACTAAACATGGAAAACCCAATAGCACCAATAACAAAGTGTGCTAATGTGGCTGAATATAAGAAAAACTAGGCAGATATCAATACTTTCCAAATTAATTGCTAGAAAATACATTTGAAATATCTCCCATTCACCATACCAACAAAAAGTATAGTACATCTAAAAATAAAAGTTGTAAAGAAAGGAGTGTGAAGAAAACTGTAAAACCTTTATTGAGAGACATAAATTGCTTGAATATAGGAAGCGGCCATGTTTCTGAACGAAACAACCCAGTACTGTGGAAACATCAATGCTTTCCAAAAGTCTTTTATAGGTTTAACATCATTCCAATTGAAACCTCAATATGTTTTATTTGGAAATTTAGAAAATAATTCTAAAGTTTGCCTGAGAAAAAAGTCATGAAAATAGCTTAAGATATTATGAAAGGATAATTTTTCTCTCTCAGAAATAGTGAAATATTTCTAAAAGGCGAAATGTTTTAAATTGTGTAGCACTTACCTCTCAGTCTGTACTTCCTCTCAGAAGTCCCAGTATTATATATAAATAAGAAGGAATTCCAATCTAGTCACTCATTTGAAAGCTTGGAGAGCATGATCTGCATGAAATTAGACTTCTTAGTGACTCCATTTCTACACGATCTAGAAAATGGAGGGGTGGGCAGCAACCTCCAGACAGACTTGCCCATGATGAGTACTTGATGTCACTTGGTTATGCAGTGCCCCCGTGGTCTACATGAGCAGTGTCTCATAAGTCTGGATGTTCATAAAAAGCCCTTCTAGACCTCATCACAGTCCAGAAAAATCCACATTTGTAGTCCCACGGAAAAGTTACTGGGATTCTAATAAGTTAATTCCAATCTATCACTTCCAGTACAATGCATCGCAAGAATAAAGATACTAAAGCAAACTTGTAGTTGTGGGGCTCCAATGGGGATCCTAAATCCAGCTAGTACAGTGGCTAACTGGAACAAAGGCCTGGACCCAGAACCAAAATCAGGTTTTATTAATTCTTGAGGAGAGGAGTAGCTCAGGGATAAGTGACTGCAAGAGTGGTGGAAAGTACATGAGTGCCGTGAGCTGGGCTAGGTGGGAAGCCCGAAATCACCTCTGCAATAGAGACAGAGAGAGAGAGAGAGAGAGAGAGAGAGAGAGAGAGAGAGAGAGAGAGAGAGAGAGATGCATAATACTATTTGAGGCAGTATCTAATGCTTTGGGGTCAGTGCTTCAGTTCTGGTGTGTAATTTTTTATGCCCTGAGATGTCACAGCCTCTTTCTCAAAGCTCAATCCCAGCCCACAGCATGGTTCTCTAGGCCCAATTCACACATACTTCTTGGGAACTATGGGCAAGGCAACAGTGACTTGTCACCTTGCTTCAGAGATTATACCTCATCACCTTGGCTAGACCCACTGCATTGCTTAAAGCCAACTGAGGGGATACAGAAAAATTCTAGCCAGCTCTGATTATATCAACACATGGAAAAAGGGCCAGATTTAGCCAAAATGGAGAAAATTGCTGTTCCTTCAAGGGAAGTTGTCCATGTGAGCCTCTACAGATCTTGAGTGTCCTGGACCACCTGCTACACCCTCTGCTATGGACTGAACTACACCCACTGCATTTTCATGTGGTGAATCTCTAACACCCCATGGGATGATATTTGGAGATGAGGCTTTTGCAATGAAAGCATAATGATGGGTCCTTATGATGAGTGCCCTATAAGAAGAAGAAGAACACTGGAGCACTGTCCTTGCCATGCAAATACACATGAAGAAAACAGCATCTACACACCAGGAAGAGACCCCTCACAAGAAATGAACTCATCAGTAAGCAGCCTGCCGCCCTGGAAAGTGACTGTGGTCTGCCAAGCCGTGGCCACACCAGGGCGGGGAAACCAGAAGCAAGAGCGTCTCCTGAGATCCGTGCCATGCTGGAACTTAGGGGGCTGAGCCAACCAGTAAGCAGCTTGCTGCCTACCGGGGCGCGGGCTTAGAACCAAAAATACCACATCCCCCCCACCCTGTTAACAATTGGGATCCCGGAACCTGGGTATCTCTTAGCAGGTGACCATATTTGGTACAGCAAGTCGGGAGAGTCTCCTTCTACTATCTCTGAAGGCAGATATTTTTATCGCCGTTTTGCTTTGTCCTGATTAACGGTGTTGCTCTATTCAATACTCTGTGTTGATGTGTTCTATAATGTGTATTTCTTTGATTTTGCTGTACCTAGTA